>QNGE01001916.1:68578-81631 GCA_008508345.1 Paragonimus westermani | reverse complement strand
AGTCTATCTGAATGCGAACGCTGCGATCAAATGTGAGTGATGGTCAACTTGAAAATAAACCAAATCCCCGACTACTCATCAGTAATACTTTCATTTCTTGGGTAATAGCGCTAGTTACTTCACTGTCTGACGTACAATCTGTATTGGCAAATATTCCTTCGAATAGAACTACTGAGTTGATTTATGTTTAAGTTGAGTTGAGCAATAGACAGACCTTTTTATATTCTAAACACATACATGTGCAGTTTTGTGTAGTACACATGATTCGGCCAGCTGTTGCTTCTCAACATGACATTCACATAAATAGATGTAAATGTGTACAAAGGAAGGAACACACGGAGCAGTAGAAATTTATACGATGGTGTTAACGGGGAATTACTGTGTAACCTCCCGAGACGCTATTATTTACATTTATCCACCCATCCTTTTTTGCACGTGGACATTTCTTGCTGACATTGCGGCTATCGTGGTATGTAGAGCATCGTCCAAATTAGGCATATTCAGATGTCCATGATTATCCCGTCTGAATATTTTGTGTTTTGTTTAGGCCAATAGGATATCGCTTCTTAATTCTCTGTCTACTTGTCATGTGCCAGTTGGTCCTCCGTTGAGATACGTGTGCTTTGTCTCCATACTCTTTTACTGGTTAAAATAGCAAGATCGGCACTCTCTGGTTTCGTTAAACAATAACCTATTACTTGCGCGTACTCCTCAAAAAATCTGTCTAACCACTGTGAAATGAGAAGCATTTCGTTGTATATTGTTAGTAAGTACATGAACCTCAGATGAGGCACTGTGTATTCAGCACTATTTTCTACAGCCGCCCGTAATGGGCCTTCAGAATCAACTAAACCTAAATAGAATTTATCGATCCTCAAAAAGGTTTAACGAAGCCACCAAGTGTTTGAACATCCATGTATTTGCGGACTGATGAAATAAATACCTACTGCCCCACCGTTGCGGATCCCGAAGCATACACCACACTCCAAACCATTTCATTGGACATCTGATTAGAAGCCTCATCCAAAGGACCCACCCGAAACAGGCTTACTAATCGACACGGGTTAGCAAACACCGGTAACACAACGCTGTAAACGCAGTCGGGTTCGCTGGTGCAGAAGTGTACGCTCATTTCAAGTCAAATCGCTTGGCTCAATCGTCCCAGCGTTTTTGGCACCATGGTTCATGTCCGAAAAACACTGGTTGTTAACATAAATTCTAACGATTGAAAGGCACTGCAAGAGTGAGAACCAGCGTGCATAAATGAGTGCGAAGTTAACACACAGTACTTGCTCAAATGAATGTGGTGTGACGATATTTTTTCATAAGACGACGGATAAAAAAGCTGAATTCACAAAAGAAACAGATTAGCAAAGTAGTGGATTACTGACCAGAACTAACAACTTCCTCATGCTAACTGAGAAGTCATGCTGTTTTGTGGCTTTGCTGGGCTGCTTATGGATTCCGAGTGAAAATTCTATAGCTATGTTACAACATGCTAAGTGGCATATATCATATCTCAGCTTTGTGACATGGTTAGTGAGCTGCGTCGTTCGACTTCTGGTAAAAAATCCATTTATTTACTATCCTAACCATAAACTGATATCAGGATGAAAGCAAATTGCTGCACCCCGAAAATCATTGTGCGGAGTTAATTCAGAAATGTTGTTTAAGTTGGGTTGTTTTGTTCACTAAAGAACCTACATGATCCTGAAAAACCGACATATTCCGGATGTGAAAGCAGCTCACTTTCGGTCTTCATAAACCATTTGTATAAATCGGGATAAAAGGGTTTCATTTAGGTACTCAGGAATTAAGATGACGTGTCGATACATGTGTGTGATGATCTAATTGAGATCCGTTAAGATCACGGCGTGCTTCACACAAGAAGTATGTTTACATTTCAAATTATCTATTTTTGGAATGTACAAACTGTGAGTGCGAATGCCTCTGATGGATTAGAATCGACACCGAAGGCAGATGAGATTGTGACCTTCAGGTGACTAGGCCGTCGTGTGTGTGGCTTTGTTTTTCTTCCTAATCCTACACATTTCTACAATGGCCTACTGCATATCTTATCAACATCTCTCTTCCTAGTTTAGATCTCACCAATTGAGTCTTAAATTTCCAATTTATTTGAGATAATGCCTTCACTTTCATGTCATCTTATCATGTAGTTAACCACCATTGATCAGCTAGACAATGAAAACCTCCACTGCAACATCAAATTCCATTCCTTCAGATGTCAGCAACCGAGTCTGAATGTGGTTATGTTAGACCACTTCGGACCACCCTTCGATCACATCAGCTTGCTGAACTCAGCCTTGAATTAATGAGATAGGACTCATAGGAAAACTACAGATTTGAAGGAACTGTGAACACACAGTTACGTCTGAATCTGTGTTGGACAGTTTAAGAAAAGTTGGAAAATTGTTTTAGTTCCAGAAGTTCCACAGTGGCAAGATTGCTAACGAGAAACGGATAGGGTGTGGAGTATAAGACCGGCCACTGTCAATCAGGCACACAACAGCCACACTGCAAAATAAATCAGATGAGGACTGACCGGCACCAACAGTGAGATGTGGGAAGTATTTTCGTTTTATCTCAATGACTCTAACGATCACAGTTTCTGAATGCTCGGTGTGATGGTCCTAATGTGTACTCCAGGTTTACGCTTATATTACACTGCCGGTAGCACAGTTACATCACTGATAGTTTGTCCCGGAATGGGCACACTCAAACGTTAAAAGAGTGCTTCAAACAAGACAAACGGTTCGTCTGATGTTGCTGCTTGAATTACTCCTGAGATAGTTACTTGCGTTAGGTAAAAGTATTTTCCTCAAGGGACATTGGGGATGATGAGGGATCTTATGTACTAAAATCAGGTTTCCTCTGATGTGTCATTAATTCAGTGAGCACTACTCCATCTTGTACAGTCTATCTGAGTAGGACAGAAGACGTACTGTTGTAACTTCACTGGTGGCACTACATTGTACTTTTTCAATAAAAGTACCTTCCTGCGTGAATTAAATGACACTTTTAGGCAGTTAGTTCGAAGTGGGGGCCAACTAGCCAACTGAAACGGCCTGAGCAAATCCATCTAAACAGCCCAGCGGGTAGCCCATTTACCGAGTTGGATGTCTTGACTATTGACGCACAGCTAAGAGAGGGGCCAGGATCACTCGAGATCAGTTGAGAAGCACTGCAGTCGAGGCTCGCTCTTATTAGAGGACAGTAACTAGACGGATTCAGAAAAGGATATCCGGAAAGACTCTGGGAATGCCAGAACTTCGAACGTTTGTGAGAAGTCGTCAGTTCATAATAACCCAGAGTCCTCAACTACATATTCGGTCATGCTTTGACGCACAACTCTATTGTGTGCTCAGGTAATTGTCGTCTTAACTGCAAGCCAACTGATAGATAAGACGACAGGCAATTATTTGATGCGTTATTTAATACACTTGTGAGTTGGGAACAGTATTGCAGTTGAATACTTAAGTGTTAGCGAAGATTGCATTCTATGGCTTATGGAGACAGTTATGTTATTTCTTTTGAGTGGTTATTTAAGGAGATCACCGTTTTGGGGGTCATAGACGTTAGTGTGACATCCTGGCCTTGATCATATTATACGAGTAAATATTCGGTCAGTGGAAATGTGACAATAGAATTGGTTGCAAGATAACGAAGGAGCTGCTTGTTTGATTTCATTTAGAGCAGAGACCGGTTTGAAAATATCCAGATTGCTTGAAATTAGTTACCGAGTATACGATATTTCATTCTTCCTCACCTTTCTGTAGATTTCTTTCTGTTTCTTTCGGTTTATGTCTTTCTGTGACAATTCTGGATCCGTTAAAACCAATTCAGCGTAGAACTGTTAGGGTGAGCTCAATTTATTTATGGTCGGCATAATAAATGGGTTGGGTTGGACGAACCAATCGATAATAGTTAACCCATGGATTGGCTACAAAACTATAACCAATCGATATCGAACTAGCTGGTGTGTCAGAGAAATGGCCGATCACGGTGGTAGTCAGGCTTCCTTCAACACAACACAAAAGTGCCCCTAGTACGGGGATAATTCTGCATTTTTCTCGTAGGCTATACCACGCCGTTAATAGAGTCACACAACTCTAGCATAGTAATAACTTCTTGTTCAGCTGTTACGCTTTAACCTATCTGACATGGTTGTACTTGATACGACGGATGTTCTGGTGAACATAATCCTCGAGACCAGCTCCGTGAACAAGCATGATCATTGCATCAAAAGTGGCGTAATCGATCAACTACGTTCATCTCACGGACAAATTTTACATATAATCTTTGATCGTACAAAGTAGTAATTAGTAATTTCTTAGCTGGACGTCATGTTTCTTTGGGTGGATACAGTAGTCCGTCCAGGTTGGTCCACTGCACAGAGTGACCATTTTAGTCCGGTCCGATGGGGTTATCATAGACCCGAAGACCTCAGTGAGACGACTGCTGAGGTCTGACCATAGAGTACAAGTCTTACCACCAGTTAGTTCCATTCTGCTGTTGAAAAACCACGGCGTTTACCTCTGTCGCTCAAAATCAGGGGTGTTATCTGTCTGCGCCAGTTAACCTGGAAATCCCGCAAACAACACGAATTATTCCACTTTGTTGGCTTCCTCACCATATCGAGTTCACACACAACTGCCACCGCTACACTTCAAACAGCACATCAATGCCGGATTATCTGTAGCACTTGACATCAATTCATTCGAATTATTTGCAGCCTACGGGCACGCAGTACTTTGATTTCCTTTTGTTAACCCGATGGCGTTTGCAATTATCCCGTGATACATCACAAAGAATCTTGACATAGTGACCACTTCAGTGCGACCAGAAATAGGGGAAACACCGAAACGCTTCCACGGACGAACTTGCTACCCAGTCATATTCAACACAGTAAGCACAGGAACTGTATTTACCGAATAGCAACAACAGCATGAACCTCGTAGGGGCAGCTTGGGCAAGGTGCCTTTAACCGAGCTGTGCTCAAATTAGGTGATTTCCTCTACAAGCGTTCAGGAAAAACCTTTTTAAATGAAGATACATTTCCCCTGGTGATTGCTTGTGTGTCGAGGGTGTGTAGACTGAGCTGTCCGTCTTTAAAGCATCATTTAGAAAGAGAGGTCACTTTTGTTTGGTTCCGTCAGTGGTCTCATCGGGTGGGCTACTGTGTATAGAACCTCGCTATAGCTACGTTTGGATTACATAAACTAGCGGTATGGTGTTGCCATAGAACCATTTCTAGCTTGGAAAAGGTTAAACAGAAGGCTGAGGCTTGGAAACATAACGAAATCTTTTGAACAGTATAACGTATTACTCTAAAAACATAGATGAATGACAAACATCAATAACAACTCTTCTGGTTGATACGAGGCAGAAGAAACAGCAGGCCGTTGTGAACACCATTGTCAAAGAGTGGTCATTTGAACTTTCGGTTGCACATGATTAGATGCTGTCCTACTTGGAGACTAGTCAAGGTCATTAGCACGCATGATGATGCGTCTGAATCTTGTGATACGTTAGTGTACAGTTTGTAACATTTTGAACAGTAAAAGAATCGACTTTAACATAGCATCTCTTTATACCACGAACCAATACCTCGTTTGGAGTATCTTAGAACGCTGTTCTTGGAGGTCACTTCTGACTGTCATTAAGCCAGAGAAGATTCCCGGCTCATAATTTCGTTAAAGTTACTGGTGTTTCAGTTTCCAGTTTCCAGGACATCCGTCAGCAGGACACAATCACCTAAAATTAATTCATATGTGAACTCACTGAGCATAAATTAAGCAAAGATATCCGCGAAAGATTGGCGGTTCGATGAAGCTGACGGAAACCAAGGCAGAGAAAGAATTAAAAAACACGCTCTCATAATCAACTCTAAATTTGTTGAAAGATATAGACAAGTGATTATCACGCTATGTTCGCCGAGCTTGGCATTTAGGTTGCAAACGTTTCATCACCAGGCGAGGTGACATCATCAGTGCGTAAGTGTTTCAGCGTATATTTTAAATGTGAAGATTGATCGATGCCTGCTCTTATATAGGATAGTCAGTTGACCTACTAGCCTGGATTCTGGTTGGTCGCTTTCCGTCGTATTTGACCTCTGGTCCGACCCACCATTGGTTGACTTTTTGTCTTATCAGTTCAAGTTGCTCTGTTTGGGTTTACCGGTAGTTGGGCTCGATGGCGTTCACGTCTCCTCAAATCCTTGATTCGCATTGGCTCGTAGATTTTGTCTAGCTCGATGTGTTTGTTTATTGAACCGGTTGATGAATACCAAGCTTCGAGAAATTCTCTTGCATGTTTGGTATTGGCCTGGGTAAGGATTTCTGCGGTGTTCAAGTTGAAGGTGTGTCCAGTTTCATCCTCGTGGACGGAGATCAGGGAAAGTTGATCGTGTCTCTTGATGGCCAGTTCGTGTTCATGTATTCGTGTTGATAATTTCCGTCCGGTTTGGCCGACGTAGTGTTGTCTGCAGTCATTGCATTGGATTTTGTAAATGACATTTCTTCTGTCAGCGGGTTTGGATTGTTCTTTTGGTTTTGATAGTATCTTTCGTAATGTTGCTGTTGGCTTGTGTGCTAGCGTGATACCATGTGTTCTCAGTAGTCTGGCGGTCAGTTTTGATACGGTTTTGATGTATGGTAGTGCAATTTGTTTTGTTGGTGGGTCATTAGACTTGAGCTTTCTGATTTTTGTAATAGACTCCGTTTCGCGGGTATCCGTTGCGAAGCAATACTCGGTATAGGTAGTTTTCTTCCTTTCTCCGGAGCTCTGCGGTGCTGCAGTGTGTTTCAGCTCGTTTGAACAGGGTTCGAATGCAGCTTCTCTTGTGGCAGACTGGGTGGTTGCTGCGAAAACTAAGGAGTTGGTCCGTGTGTGTTTCTTTCCGATAAACTGAGGTCTCCAGTGTTCCATCAGGTTTGCGGTTGATTAGTACATCCAGGAACGGTAGTTGATTGTCGGTTTCAATCTCCATCGTAAATTTAATATCGTTGAAAACGTTATTCAGCAGTCTGTGTGTGTCCTCAATCATTGAGCGTTTGAGGATTACGAATGTATCGTCAACATATCGTACCCAGAGTTTCGGTTTGATCTTTGGTAGCGCGATGTTCTCTAACCTCTGCATGACCGCCTCTGCGATGAATCCGGATTTAGGCAAACCCATTGAAGTTCCTTTAAGTTGTTGGTAGATTTGGCCATTGAATTTGAAGTACGTCGACAAACATAGGTCCATGAGATTGCATATGCTCTCCGGTTTCAATGATTCATTCGGTCGGGGATTTTCTTCTAACAGCTTTCGCAGCGTCTCTTTGGCTAGGGTGAGGTCAATGGATGTGAAGAGTGCGGTGACATCAAACGAAATCATTGTTTCGTCTTGTTCTATCCTCACGTGTTTCAGTGTGTTCAAGAATTGTGCAGCATTGTTGATGGAATGTTCTGATCCGTCGACGAGATATCGTACCCGTTTGAATAGGTCTTCGGCCAAATTTTAGGTTGGTGTGCCTGGTAAAGATACAATTGGTCGTAGTGGGATACCATCTTTGTGTATTTTTGGTAGTCCGTAGAACTGAGCAGTGGTTGCATCTTTCGACTGCATTTTCCAACGCTCCTGTTCGCTTATCTCGTGCGAAGCCTCTAGCTTTTTTAGTGCGCTGTTGATTTTGTTGGCCAGATTTTTGGTGAGGTCAGCATTGAGTATGCGGTAGGTGGTTTTGTCGTTAAGCAGTTGCTTTGCTTTCTCCACGTAGTCTGCCTTGTCCATGATAACTGTCATCCGTCCCTTATCGGCTGGCAAAATGATGATGCTGTCATCCTTTTTGAGGTTGTTCAAAGCTCGTTGTTCGCGTCGGGTAAGGTTATTGGATGGCCTAATGCGGGTCAATACTGGCACGATAGTTTGTCGGATTTGGTGCTGTGCCTCTCCTGGTAAGACGTTAGATTTTATTATGTGTTCCAAGTTTACCAAGTATTCTCTGTTTGGTGGATCTTTTGTGCTAAAATTGAGTCCTTTTACAAGTACATCTTGCTCGTCGTTGGATAGTGGAAAGCGACCAACCAGAATCCAGGCTAGTAGGTCAACTCACTCTCCTATGTAAGAGCAGGCATCGATCAATCTTCACATTCAAAATCATACGCTGAAACATTTACGCACTGATGATGTCACCTCTCCTGGTGATGAAACGTTTGCAACCTAAATGCCAAGCTCGGCGAACATATCAATACCAAAACCACCAACCCGAGCTACAAACAACACCACCATTGTTCCCAACCATCAGATTATCACCCTACCCACACAAGTGTACACCGGGTATGAGAAGTAACTAGGTATTCAAAATCTAGTGTAGCTCCGAAAAGCATCGAGTCATAAGTTTTATGATAATTATAAAACGAAGAATGTATATTTTGTCGGTCTCAAAGGCGGCCGATGTGCCCAAAAATTACGACAAGGTGGATGGGACAAAATTAAAAGAGTATGATCTAAATGTAACTAAAAACCTGGATGAAGCTCGTAGTCACCGTTTATACATTTTTTTATCTGATTAAGAGTAGTGCTGAATCAGCTTGAGCTAATGGTAGTCCAGAGTTTCCACTGAATAAATGATAATAAGAATGAAATTTTGAAGCAGCAAACTGCAGTGCTTAGATAGGGCACAGTGTCAGAAAAGCTAGTCCGTGCAACAGAAAACCGGACGCAGTCAGTTGCGGTAGCCAACTTCAGCTGAAATGACACCATGGCTGTCCGCGAACATTTGTTGCGAACACGTAGGTAGTGAATGAGAACTGCACAAAATACAGAGTCGTGCCTGCCGCCACCCAGTTAGCACAGATTAGAAACGATATAAACTGACGAACTTGTTTCACGTGGCTCAAGCAATTGCATCTCTTGAAACACTCATGATTCTGATCATCAACATAAAAGTCAGAAAATGACATTCAGATTGCACCCCTTATAAATACTTCAAAAACCGCATGGAGCGCTCTACAACGCGCCTCACTGCTTTCCCGTGATCATTACCAGCATAACATTACATTCTTAACAGAAGTATCGGGGAAACGCAGTCAACGTTCATTCCGTATGAGGGTCTTCCTAAGTTGTTTTTGCGACATATATCGCCGTTCCTGTCTCATGCACTGCATTACGTAACATTTTACAACGCCGTCAACGCATTATACCACTATTCGAACAGATTCAGGGAAAATCAACCAAAATATGTATAAATAACCAAGCTACTCACCAGTAACCATGATTAGCATAACAAAATTGCCACATCTACATTTTCTCCATGGTCGAACCAAAACTGACAATATTTGGTTACAAAGTGGTCTTGATGCATTCAGAGGATAAGTAATTCACTATACTGTGTTATAGAGTATACGATTGCTTTTGAATTGATCGTTTCAATCAAGCGATGGGGTTGAGTCACATGAACGAAAGGCAAAAAAGTCTTTCGATTGATATACTGGTTTGGCGACGGTGATTCAGACAGTAATCGATAGGGGACAAGTTCGAACTACCTAGTCTGCTATAACACCAAAAAATCCAGACAAGGCACACAGCCACGATACATGTTCAGTGCATGCTGGCCCATATACCGAAAATCGATACTAATGACACCAGTAGTTCAGCAGCTGAGAAGAACCACGCTAAGCACACAGTTCCGCCAACCGATTTGGAACGGCTAATACTGCATTACACCTCAATGCCAGGATTCGTTTTATGGTAGTAGAATATAGCCAAATTAAATGTCGCCACGGGTAGTCCATTTTGACCTGTTGTAGACAGTCTGTTCATGTAATAGCTAGAACTAGATTAAGATTGAAAATATGATATAATATGGACGTTATGTAGATGACATATTGGAGAAAACCGGATGAAAATGTACAGTTGGCTTTGCATTTCAACCGATTGCACCCAAAAATACTAATCAAGCGTGAACAAGAAAGAGCGGAATGAATCGTGTTCTTCGACCTTAAACCGTGAAAATATATTGGTATCAGGTTTGATCTATCGTAAGAACACTTGGACAGACCACTGTCTGTATTTAAACAGTTCATTCCAAGTAAATGTAAAGAGATCATGTTGCAAAAATTAATTCGTAGAACTCACGAACCGTGTGCTTCGGATAATCTCGATTCAGAACTCTCACTACTGATGACCCGTTTCAAAGTAAGTGGCCACCTCAGAAATATAGTCACGTAGAACATAAAATCGTACCACCAGCGATGTATCGACCAGCATGCTGATGAAAAAAGTTTTGTGCATTCTCCTTCAGAAAGAATGATGTCGCTACCACGCTCATCAGACGGATAAAATGAGTGTTACGATGCAAGTACCATATAGTGGAATCTGTTGATGTTCACACGACCACTCGGATCCCAACATCTTTGGCTAAAGACACATCGTAGGTTTTAATCAAAACAGCTCACACATTCAGCAATTCATTTGAAGGTTCAAGTCCACCCACACCAACGGAAAGGAGAGGCATTTGCTAGTGAAAAGTGCTGCGTACTCCGAAATAGGCTGAACGTCTACTAAGCCACAGCGGGCACTACCAACACAACCAAAAATCAACACCGTCGATTGCACAGCATTTTTTTGAACGCAACACAGGAAGTTAGTGCTGCCGAGGCAATCTGCATCATCCAAAAAGCTAACAGCAGCCACTTGGCGTGTTTTATGTAAACCCTGCTTGTCAACAGACTTTACCTCATCCTCTGTGGGCGACGTAAATTAACTGTTCGTCAGACTTTTCCATGGTAACAAACCCGGGCTGACTCGATATCTTTGTGCAGCGCACAGATCGAGAGGGCTGTGCTGACTAGGACTTCGGTTTAACCACGTCCACCCATGTCGTACAGGCTAGAGGAAAATTGCCAAAAAGAACAGTCACGCTCTAAAGGTCGCATAACGCACAACTTACCACGAGGCACAACCCTATGAGTACATGGCAAAACAATATATGAACTCACAGTATTGTTGTTGATGATGTAACGCGCCTTTTTCTTGCTAACAGACGTTCTATCCTGCTTGGATGCTACACTCGGACCCTTGCTGTACGGCTTCACCTAGTCTACTAGCGCGGAGTCAGGAAGAACACGACTGCGTAGAAAACACGCTGTAATGCCAATTACCAGTTCAACAAATGAATGAAATGCATGCAAATATATATCACCTGTTAGTCGCCAAATAGAGCCAACTACAAGTTGAATCAATCTTCAGTGGTTCAGGCCACTTCGTGGTTAGGTGGCCCAGTATGGTCAGTTCCATAGCCGTTGCACTTTGATTGGTTCGTCGGGTTAGCATGGTACTCACGCCCACTTTCACGCCTCATCCTTGTTGGTTCAACTGGAAAACTTTGCATGCTAGTGTTTGGTTAATGGACGATTTCGGCAGCGGTCACGGATGACTCGATTAGCTTGTTATGATGAAGGATTTCGTCAGTCGTCACCGGTGACCTGATTAGGTTATTTTGATGATGTCCTTTCCTAACACCTCCCCTTTTTCGACGTGTCACAGGCCTGAAATCTTGAATTCACTTGTAGAGGGCTCACTGGTATCCTTGTTCGTCTGGATCGTCTCTGAAGAGAAGAAATTAGTGTTGTCTCGCCAATGTTTGACAGCGACATGTCGGCCTTTTGTTCCAATTCGAAGGTGTCCAGTAGAACGTCCGAATGTAATAAGGCTGAGTTTGGTTTGATCGGAAACAAAACAGGGTTCCGCCGTAGCTGATTAGTATGTCTTTTCCAGGTGTCTTCCCCAACACTGACTTCGTGAGTCACCTTCCCATTACGTTTTGAAATCACACCAGGTGTCCACCTATCTTGACGTGGGAAATCTCGTGCAAACACTGAGTTGCCAATATTGTAGCGCCGAATGGAGTGGGCATAACTTGTACTGTGCACTTCTTCGTTGGCGGATGTGGGTGGTTAGGGTCTAATATTGCCGAACCTTGTGTGAATTCTCCGTCCGACCATAGATTCAGCTGGTGAGATTCCTCCTTGTGTACTGCAATTAGGCGGGGTTTCTGGCCGACTGTGTATCTTCATTTGGTCACATGCTATTTACCCGATGATCTACCAATTTCAAGTCATACATCCAAACAAGTCCACAAGACTAGGCCGACTAGGACTTCGGTTTAAACACGTTCACCCATGTCGTACAGGCTAGAGGAAAATTGCCAGAAAGAACAGTCACGCTCTAAAGGTCGCATAACGCACAACTTACCACGAGACACAGCCCCATGAGTATATAGCAAAACAATATATGAACTTATAGCACTGTTGTCTTCATCATGTGGATGGAGTGGGCTAGAAGATGTACCTTCAAATTAAATTCACCTGAATCGCATAAAAATTAATTGTGCTCGATCATTTTTTATTCTGTACGGTCAGAAAAATTAGCAGTAGTTCTCAAGAGATTGGTACAGATTTGGCACGTCTACCATGAATATCAGGGTTCGTAATCAGACATCTATATCTCAGTCACTATGTCACTGGGCTTTGATAGCCCTCCTACTGTGTAAGTCAAACTTTTGATCCTCAACTACCCAGCCGAGTTACACCGTCACTGTGAAACTGGACCTTGACGTGGTGTGACGGCTTGCGCATCTCGATGACCTTTTGGGCTAAACTGAACAGAGTTACTCATACAAGTCAGGCCAACACGTAGAGGTATGACAAACCACAGTCTTCCGGTCCTCCAGGTTGGGGATTGAAAGATGGTTGGCATCTCTTTCTGAAAAACGTACCATTTCTGATACACCGCCACCCACCCGCTGCCATGCGGTACAGGCTATTGAGCCAAAGGCTTTGGTTGAGAACCATAATCGTTCTCCTGTCTAGATCTGGGCGTTCTGACAGTATCTCAGCCCACACACAACCATGAATCCTCATAACACAAACAATTCCATACTGCATCGGCCGTCTAGTAGTATAAACCGGGTCGCCCCATCTGCTGCATACAGCAGGGTGGATAGGCGAAAACATGCTACTGCTGACCCCTCCCCCACTGTCCTATCA
>QNGE01001916.1:44431-65566 GCA_008508345.1 Paragonimus westermani | reverse complement strand
TAGGTGAGATGGCGGCTAATCGAGCTCAGTGGCGTGAATGTTGTCGTTGTTTGTCCGAGTTATCTGTGAAGTGAGTGCATTTAATGACGCGGGGCAGTGAAAGCCGTGAGGAAGCTGTCCCGCTGATGACGCCTTCCTCTCACTTGCAGCTCGGTTGTTTGTTTGCAAGGTGTAGGCACCTTGATGTTGAATGTTTGAATATGGACGTAGTCATTTTTAGTAGTTAGGTCCTTTCCCGTTCCCTTCTTTTTTTCTTCTCTCTCTTCCGATTTAGGGTTCACTTTTTCTTCATGGTTGTGTGGCAGTTAAGCATTAGTGTGAACCACTGATGTATTGCTATCTATGATGATGATGATGAATCGAGTTACAGAGCTTTCTCCGCCATTTTGCCTTCACATCAGGCTACTGAGTTGGAGGCTGGGGGTGGGATCCCTCCATTCAACCTGAGACATCTCTGTAGACGCGATATTTCGTCTGTGGGAATATGAACTGTGTGCTGATGGATCGGTGCAACGCTATAAGGACGGAAATACGCACTACACTTATTAGCTGAGACCTTACGACAGTGATGTTCCAGACGTGAGTGGGTCAATGCTTACGTGCCAAGGTAAACCGGGGTATTATGTGCTGGTGTAATCTTCTGTTGGATCAGTTATTTAGCAGAGGGCATTCTAGGGGCAGGGAGCCTTTTCCATAGTCGCTGGTCGCATCAGTCTACTGACAATAGACGTAACACACGGTATCAGCCTTTGAATGGTGTCCATCCGTCTGCGCCTAGGGTGAAGCAAGTTATCAACATTTTCCAACGTTTATATTCCAACCATTTGCTACAACAATGACATACAAGTCCAATTCTGTGATCAGCTCTCGAATGCAATTCGCTGGAAGCCAGGATGGCAGAGTGGTTCCTTTGAGTGGTTTCGACATGTGAGTTGGACGTAACTCAACGCCCTGATCGGGTTTCCATGAGCCTCATGGTATTGGTTTAGTCGACGAGAACGGTGACCTCTGTGCAATTTATAATCTACTCACCAGCTCGCTCACACAACTACCAACTTCCAGCCGGATATAAACGATATCACGATGTTGGCTCATCAGCGAAGCGGGCACCACAATCTGCTTTCCGGCATGACTATACTACAGCGATACGTTCGCAAAGTACATTTTAGACGAGTTTTATGTGGGCTGAATGTAGGATGGACAGTAAACCGACCAGGACCAAGATGCTAATCCACATTTGCAAGCGCCTTCGCTATGGCCTAGCAGGGCAGCGACATAAGCTGGATTTTATGCGACTGGACAGCTCAAATAAGAGGATTATATTTCAGTGTGCGATCCTCATTCTTTTCGAAGACTACCCCGTATCCACGATTCCTGGTGGGGCATGGTAACATCTTTAGGAGAAAATCACGTCAGCAGTCATTGAACTCATCGGTAACCAGTGCCGAAGACATCGGGACTGGCTTGATTACAAAGACAGTTATCTGGTACCAGAAACGAAAGAAAAATGCAACTATCGTTAGGGGAACAGTGTAGCGTAAAGCTCATTTTCAGTTACTCATCATCAAACCAAAGACATAACACCCAACTACACTACGACCAATTAAACTGCCGTGGTTCCACTCGCGTCATAATTGTAACGTAACTGTACCAAAACCTCGTCTCCAAGTCTATGTATAACGTGGCTGACCTCAACTGACTTTTTTGCGGGTTTTGTTCACTCCGCCCTGGCAATAATATTTGTTATGTATTTGACTTGAAGATTAATAACCGAAAACGACCTTGTTCGCTGCAATGCTGTCTTGAGGACTACTCTGGGGAATTTTTGGCCAGTTGAAATGCTCGCTGTTCTCATTGTGAACATAAGCAATGACGACAAGAAGAGGATAGACATTTGCGCTCGTAGTCACCTCATTACACGACTTTGAGGAAGCAAGAACGGCTAGTGGAAAACGCATAGTGTGCTGATTTACGGTCTTGCTGATCACTGGGAATACAAACAGCTCAGTGGTTTACCCGACACGGTTGCCTACCTCCCCTTCCAGTCTGTTAAAACGCTTACGGACGGAGCCTTCGGTGTTTTGATACCGTAACCTGTAGCTACTGAAAAAGTGACTCTGAGTAAACTGTGATAAGAAGACGTCAAACAGCTAGTGTAGTGAGGATAGACGGTCGCACCATACTACTCACACCACTATTCAGTAGCCCCATGGATCGAAATGATCGCGTGATAAATACGGGAGAGATATGGGAAGGATCGTTAGAAGGCAGAATGACATTTAATGACTGTCGTCACATGACGGAACTGAGACATGGTGTCCAAAGCGAATGGAGCGTCCTCGGACTAGTGCGGTGTGCAAATGAGTGTTTTTGTTCCTAGTCCCGTTGAGAGGCTTAAGTAGTGTAGTGGTTTCTCCAATAAAACCTTTGTGTCGTCCGCCTTCTGGATTCACAACACTAGTAGGTTAAATCGATTTCGTAGACGCATATATATATATAAGGCATAAAATGCACTAACAGATCTAATAAGAAGAGAGAGCAGTAGACAAAACTGATCTGAGTTTCTGAGTAGGCCAGCGAGTGGTTTACCAGACGATGGGGACCTTCACTAAATATGAATGAAAACGAACATTAGCCTATCAGCTGGCTAATCACCACTGATCAAGTGGATAACAAAAACTTCCACCTATGCGTTTTCCATTCTCAGTCCTTCGGAATTACGCTGAGTCTGTGGTGTGTCACTGATTAGGTGCAAGCCATTTTTGGTAATGTTTACGCGTAGACGACCCTTGATTCCGGTCACTGTAGCGAACTAACCTGGCAACAGATGCTGTCTATTGTGAACAGTTTTGCTCCGAATGCGATTTCACTTCTGTCTTCGTTGGTGATCAATCTAGGTCCACGATGTAAACAGTGCCAACTGTAGTGTACACTTGTGAAGATGCACCGAAATTTTACTGGATACGTCTTGCAAACTTCTTGTCGTGAAGTTTACATGCACAAACAGATTATAATACCCGGTAAAAGTTCTTCATCGTATCATTCTGTTCAACCAATCTTGTACGGGCTGACTTCAGAATAACAGAAGTCAGCAACTTCGATAGATCAGAATTTGGACATAAACATAACGAAGCAAGAGAAGGTGCGTACCGCATAAACAAATGTGAAAAGTGGATCGAATATCAGAATTGTCGATGTGGTGGGTGAAAACTAACAGCTGATTAATGAAGTTGTAGCTTCAGTCTGACGAGATGCGTTCCTAAATATATGCAGATAGAGGGTTTCGCTTGTTGCAAAATAAAGCTGTCTAACAGCAATCACATGAAATAACTCAAAAAACCTCGTGATCCCCTTAGAAAAGAACCTACAACATACATCGTAAATAGCCACCTTTCCAGGAATGTGAATTACGTTTAAGCAGTCATCTTGGCAATCTTGCTGGCGGATCAGACTTGAAACAGATACACCAAGCGAACAATATTTTCAAGTGAAAGATGTGCGTAGCGAATAACACTCCAAGTCAGTCCGACAGTACAGGAGCACAAAACAATGAAAATGGGGTGTACATCAGGCACACGCGGGCCATATCCCTCAGGCGATTCACCAGGAGTCAGGCAATATTTACCTATCGGTCTGCACGTAATGAGAACGCTGCGCTGTTCAATGGTCAGAATCATGAAGCATATCTTCCAGAAGAAGAGTAAACAAGCATCACGTAGAACAGTTCGCCACAGTATACACACACGAGGTCACATCGGTTTTCGACATGGTCGCCATGCCACGACCAGTAATTTTTCTTGGGAACATCATACTCAGGCACCTGCACACCACGACCGTTTTAATTTAGGAAATCCATATATCACGATTCCGTCACTTGATGACAATTTGCGGTGTCACAAGTGGTTCCATAAATGCTCGTCGCCATCTCTAGGATGGCCCAAACCAAATGGATCGCATAAGTTTAATGGTGTAGACAATGTGGACGTAGTGAATGCAGTGAAATTCTAACACTGAAATCTTACACTATTAGGTCTTCTAAAGGAGTTTAAACACCAAGCACAACGTTGACCAGACAGAGAAGAGAAATATCACCCAAATTGAGCATATGCTTCAGTTTGAGGAAGAGGGTCATACCACAGCGTTGCATGACAGACGTTCGGCTAACCAATTCGATTAGGACACACCCTCGTACAGCATTGAGACTTTAATGTGTCGTTTCTGCCTCTACTCTCTGATTGAATACTTCAGTGGGGCCGGTTTCATTTCAAAACCAACACAAGACACAAGCACTGAGCATCAAATTGTCTGGGATTAAACGGGATAGTTTGTGTTTCAAAATTTACTGCAAGAAAAAACGAAAGGAAGCTGTGAAACAAAGGATACATCGGGAGTTTCTTCTTTTTGAAAACACGTAAACAGCGATTCTACAGTTTATTGACAAGAAAGTTGAGCACAGTTAGGTTAAAATTGCACTAGTTTTACCTCACAGCAGAATAAAACCCAGCTTCAACGTCATGTACTCCGGTATTCTCGGATAATTTCTGAGCAGTTACGCCCGGAAATACGGGCCACTGTAACAGACGATGTTCACAAACCAGAAGAGAGTCAAGCGACCTTGTGGGAGTGTTATGCTGGAACACCGGTATGTGCCGTAATAAATGACAATAAAAACTTAACTCAGTAAAAAGCTTAATGATCGACGTTTTGCAAGACATCCAATATCAGTTCACTCAAGCTAATAGCCGAAAACGTATCCTAAAGCACACGCGTTCGTTCAGCACCGGGGTTGTTACCAAATCAGTCAATTCTATCCTAGAATAGCACCATCATTGCTGCTATGCATCAAGGTCATCTATCTTAAACTTATAATCACCAAGTACTACAGACTTCCACCAGAATGTCCACCAAACTCCACTTACTAAACTGATTGAGAGAAATCGAACTCATTTACCGGTTATGAAACCAACATCAATATTCCAACGTTCACCGACTGACTAATGTTTAAACGTCCAGCACCTGCGTTACTAAATTAGGCAGCAATCGATAGTCATCGAACTTGCCTCGTTCATATAAAGCTGGTGATCGTCCTTTCATGGTATTAGTTACAAGTGGAGATAGGTCTCTAAAGAGAGCTTGGATTGCAAACGTTGACCTCAAAAACTGTCTGACCGACCTAGCTGCGTCAGCTGTATGTAACTAACAAACTGACCCTTTTCAAATTCGGTCCGTGTTGCACTTCACGTTAAGTGGAAATAGTCTCGGTTTATTGTTTATCCGATTGAAACGGTGGTCCTTCAATCACTCTGCATTATAAGCTAGTAGACAACCCTAAATGTAGTTTCGCGCACTTGTTTCAACAAATTTTGTTCGTAGTATGCGACTGCTTTTTTCCCCACCGTCCAGATGACCCAGAGCGCGTATAACATTCGTTCAAATTTTCTTTCTACTCTCTGCCTACTCTGACTTTGATGAGCCATCGGAGATTCGCTTAATTTCAACTTGAACAGCGTTCACATTTGATCGTAGCCTTCGCATTCAGATCGACTCTCCAGCCAGCCTCTTTCGAAAAGAAGCACTAGACTCGAGTTTCGCTTTCATTAGAGTTCGTCAGTTGTGCATACCTTTGTCGGTGGTCAACGCGGTTGCCTCATCAAAGCATGGCCGGAGTTCTAGTCCCGGCCGTGACAAGGTTATGAACTACTGACGAGCTCTAATGAGAGTGAAACCCGAGTCTAGTGCTTGTTTTCGAAAGAAGCTGGCTGGAAAGTCTATTTGAATGCGAACGCTGCGATCAAATGCGAGTGATGGTCAACATGAGATACTCCAACTCCTTTGATGATGTGACTGGTGGCAATGTCCAGATGAAAGTCGCTTTGGGCGACATCCTGTTCGATCACTGACGGCCGCAAACGCTCTTGTAACGTACCATTTTCAACGTATGTGGTATATACTGATTACGTATATATATGTAATGAGATGAAATACAGCGGATCGCCGGAAACCCCAAGTTATATTGGCTCTTTATTAAAGCATTTGAATCAGGCGTCCAGAATGGGACAGGTGATAAACAAATCAGACTCTGTTACCTAATACACTAGTGTGATGGACAGGAAAAAGCCACAATTCAACAGTATACCATTCTTGAAGAAGATCGAGACTATCTACTCACCGAGAAATACTTCGTAAACGGTTTGGACAAAATCACATGGTGACAACAGGGCATAGTGATGAACTTCCGGAGGGCGCGCGTCTAACTGACAACGACTCTGTAGCATTAATTCAGTTGGCTTAGCAGATGACAGTAATGCGGCAAACTATGATCCTGACCTTAATTCGGACTGAACGACTGAAACAATGATTCGGTGATCACCTGGTGAATTGCACTTCAGATGGGCAAACGAGGCCACAATCATAAATCATCAGAATCATGAACCGTCGTTCACCGATCTGATACGGTTCGTGGAGGAACATGATGACGCCGCTTACGTGAGATACGGTGAGTTGGCAACATGCCTAGTACGAACTATACGGAGGCTCCAGAAATATGAATGCACGTTCGGACCTAGACACTATCAGGAGGAACATACACTTTGTGCAAAGTGACGTTCAGACCCAAAGTAACATATTGTGACTCTCACTTTCGTCGTTCCATTTGCGAAGATGTTCATTTTCCTGATCAGCTAGCAGCCAACTAGCTGTGGTTGCATGGAGTGCCAGAGCCCTAAGTTGTGGATGTGTTTCAGATCATCACCGAGGACCTTAAGTTTGTCATTCGCACGAGCCGATGAACATTGAAAAATCTCAGGCGTTTTAATTAGCGTTCTCATGATGGTGGAGTTCTTAAATGTCATAAGACATAAAGGGAAGGTCAATCGGTTTGGCAGGAAAGCGTCGTGAATATTGATAAACTTAAGGAGGTTTTCGCGTGCCGACTCGATCTTAGAAGTGACCGATTTGACTTAACTACTGTTCTTGAGCGACGGTATTCTCATTCGAGAGTTCGGAAGGAACCTGATGAGGATTCATTCGAGCGAATACAATCCCGACAGAAGCCAGCAAGAGTTCGGAGTACAGAAATCTGGTGTCACTGATCACGAAACACCTAATCGCAACAGGCTACATGCTTAGGCCCGCCATTTTATTTGGTACCGAGTGGTATTCCATATGTTCCACTCTGTTTGAGAACACTGACACAAGCAATCTCTGACCTTCCGTAAACAGCAACAGTTAATTCCTCAAGCGTAAAATGCGAAGCTTTCGCTAATAAGGCAGACGATGACGGGAAAAAATCGATAGCGCAAACTGAAGATGAGTGGACCGGGTACACTACACACGCCCATCGGTCAAATGATTATATTTCAGTGTACTAAAACGATAGCATGCGGCTATAAAGCTGGCCGGAAGGTACTGCAGATTGGGCTCCCGCTCACTGCAACGATAAAATGGAATGATCCGAAAGAAAAATTTTCTAGAAAAGGATAAAATTCAATAAAGCGAGAAACGTTTTAGATGTAGGTACAACATTGAATGCGAAATAGACATCCCGGATATTCTTTCTAACCAGCAACTTGAGTAACCACGAGAACCCAAACGCGGCAGTCGAAGCCTATCAACTTTACCTAATGGAACAGCAATGGCTTTCATATTTCGTGATGACGTAGCTGCTCAACCACCACGCGGTTTTACCCGGCTATTAGTAGCCTCAGTATATACGGCAGGGTGAGGTAAAAGGTCAGATGACCTGCTGTATGTCTGACCTAACCATCGTAGACTGTGCACCAGGACTAACTAACCAAATGGTCCCACAATCAGCGCTCCGAAATGTAGGCTGGCGAACAGCCGGGCTGTCTATGAGATCATCCTATTTGATATGGGCTAATTGGTAGAGATAGCGATAGTCGAACACTACGAGTCTGCTGGTATCTTCGTTGTGAACAGGCCAAAGTTCCGAACCATAGGACAAAACAGAATGTACAACAGCACTACATACCCCTTTCGTCGGAATATGCTTGAGACCGACTAAATGTAACCTCAGAACAACCTGTGAACAATCAGTAATTTTGTTTACTGGGGACGTTTCACTTCCGACACAGAGACTCCTTCAGACCAAATGAACCAGTTACAAATCTGGTGGTATTTCAGGTGGGCTAGACGTAAGCAACTAAGCAAAATGGAAGATAACAGGCTATGGGTCAAGTGCACATAGACAGGTGGTTAATACTGGGTTCGACGAGCTAATTACAACAGGCCGGGGGCATGATATGGTCTGTCGGACCGGTCGATCAAAGGGCCAAGTGTTATGAAGAAAGTAGACGAGAGAACCACAGTCCTCATGTGTTGAGATTGTCCTCTCATCCAGTCACCAATGCAAGTGAGTTTTGTTGACCCAAAACAGGTCATGTACCCGAGAGCTTACATTCATCAAATCTATTCCTGGCAAAGTTGGCCCTTGCAATTTCGATGGCCTGTGCAACTAAGTGCTCCTGTGTAGTTTTAAACCCACGTTTACTTATCTGGATACCTAAATCAATTTCACGACCTGTCATATGCGTGACGAGCGATTGTAGAGTTCCTAATCGCGGTCAGGTACTCTAGTTGACCTCTGGGTGTATTTTTAATAACCCCTCAGTATACAATTACTCTGGTTTCAAATTCTCGTGCTGTCCGTCCAATACAAACTTGCGAAGAGTCCTCGCATTTTATGCTATACACACGATTACTAGTCCCCTCAATAGGCAAGAAGTCCTTAAGATGTGCCAAGATTTAACAGAACGTAGCCTTCCCTTCGAAAGACCGCCCCGATGTCCACTTTGTTCAAGATGCCACGAATAGCCCTTGTCGTCCCTTTCTGTCGATGAAATAACAGCGGTATTTTTCCTACCCTCTTGATGTCATTGATACTGGATTAGGTGCCTATTCTAAATGCATTTTAAGGAATTCCTTAGGGTAAACTCTGCTCACTAACGTGATCACTGCCTATTTTTACCATCTCTTGACCACCCGTATCGATGCATCATGGAAACGCAACATCGAGTTTGATATGACACCATAAACCTACTTAGAGTGAGCGGATAGGCAAGTAAGAATGTTGGGTACTTCTGTGGTTTTGTTTTATATGCTTGAATAACGTCATGTATACCGCCCGTCAACAATCGCTGTGTTCCCAAACTATAAAGTTGCGCTCGGTTCGGTGGATCGACCTACACTTTTAGAGTCGCTTAAACGCATACGTGTATCGCGCAAGTATGTGAACATACTGTCGATGCTTTATTCCCAGGCTTCAGCTCAGTTTGTTCTAATTTTCTCGTAGACGCAATGATGGACAGTCTGTGGCACTCACAAGATGCCGGCGTGTACTTCCTACCTGATGAATGACTGATCTTGGTTACTCTGACGTGGTGCTGTCTGACATATTTCAAGCACCACTAACAATGCTAGACGCTACTCCGCACTCTGCTGTCTGTGATAAGATTATATGTTCGTCATGGGGACATGTCCAAACCTACGGACCAGACAGTTCAGAAATGCCAGCTGACCACTATTAGATTCCAGTACCGCTGCCCATCTGCTTTTGGGATCTATCCGACTGCGATATTGTAAAAATGTTTTAATCACACTTTATGGTCAAAAGTGTTGCCTACATAGAGCAACCACACTTTTGGTGGATTTCCAAATTGATTCAGTGCATTCTTCTCAAAATGTTCCATACAATTGTCTGCTAAAACAGGGGATATTGAAGAATCCATAGCTAGTCCGTGTTTCTGATTGTATACTTCAGAATTGTAAACAAATTAGCTATTATTTAAAGCACACGGATAATCAAGCTACTGTCCGGTCGGTAGTCAAGTTCGTTTATCCTTTCAAGATAGTGTCGCATAACAATAGCAGTCTGATTGTTTCCAATGCTGTTATTTGGGGGTACATTGGTGAATAGTAATGTGACATTAAAACTAACGAGTACTTGATTGTGTTCAACAGAAATCGGGCTGGTTCTATGTACAAAGTCATGTGAGTTCTTAGTAGTGTTGGATAACAGGCAGTTCCGTTGTGGGCAGTATACTACTCACAAGTAGTGTATTACCCACAAGGGACATTCAGGAGCAAAAGGACAAGCCCCGAACACGACGGACAAGAAGAGACTATCGAAACAGTGTGTACATGATGTGTGAGAACTTTCACCAAGGCGAATGACCACGTACTGTCACCCAATGTATGTGAGTGCATGTCCGTCGTGCAAATGAGTGTACACGTTTGTGGTTTAGTTTTTGACATGACCTATACGGAAGTTTGCGCAATAAACCAACTTGTTGGCCAAGCGTCTTTTGCGGACACAACAACTGGTGCCGTGACGAACGCGAGGATGAAGATTCCCTGGCCACAGCCGTTCGAAGATGGAGACGTCCGGACGTTCCTGGAGGACTTGGAGGACGTGGCCGAAGTGGTCGGAGTCAAGACCGACCGTGGGAAGCTGGCTGCCCTGCGGACGCTGGTGAAGGGCAGGGCGAAGGCGGTGCTGGACGCAGCGCGAAGAGGCCCTGCGAAGATGGAGTGGGCCGCTGCGAAGGAGACGCTGGTGGCTGCGTTTGACAGCCCGGCCGACCGCCAGGAGGCCATGCGGCGGTTCAAGGCGGCCAGGCTTGGACAAGGAGCGGACCCGTCCGTGTTTGCCACCACTCTGCAAGGTTTGCTGGACAGGGCTCTGCCAGGATTGGATCAAGAATCACGACGGCAGTTGTTAACGGAGCAGTTTATTGAAGGTCTCCCGATGGAGGTTCGCGACCAAGTCCGTATTGCCCATGTCGCCCGGCCGATGGACCTTGACGATCTGGCGAAGGTGACACGGGAGTTGGCAGTAATGTCCGTGGCCTCAGTGGATTCAAACAGCAATACGGACAAGAAGACATTGGAGGTAATGCAGAAGGCAATGGAGCAACTCGCAGCGGATGTAGCTGCCCTGAAAACAGCAGCACGGAAGAACGATCAACCAGGAGGCTGCTTCATCTGTGGAAAAAAAGGACATTGGAAGAAGGATTGCCCAATCCGGCGGTCTCAGAGGTCTAAAAATAAAGTGTTTCGTGATTGTTCTTTTTGTTGGGCGGGTCGACTAGTAATGGGAGCGATTGAGAAGGGGGCCGTACATACAAGGGTTGAAGTTGATGGAGAGGTAGAACAGTGTTTAGTCGATACAGGGGCAGCTATTTCGTTGATTGCTCGTGCCGAAAAGCAAAACCTAGAACCGACATCCATGATGATCAAGACGGTTGGAGGTCATAGTCTACTGGTTGACGGTGTGAAAGAATGTGGGGTACGTATCGGCGGCCATATCGTAAAGCACCGTTTCATTGTGTCCCCAGAAACCAGGCAAACGATACTCGGAGCCGATTTCCTCGCTGCAACAGATGCCGTGATTGACTTGAAGCTCAAGAAGTTGTCAACCAAGTATGGCTCCCTGACGCTCATAGGACAGCGAAAGGATAGCGTCAACCAAGTACGCAAGGTTAAAACCCCCAGTTGCACAGCCCCCCTGCTCCAGTCCACGGTCGAGAAATACGCGGAAGTATTTACGACTGACGATGATCCGTACGGATTTTGCAACTGGATTGCCCATGAAATACCAACAACCGGAACATTTCGACCTCACGGGCCCCGCAGGATACCGGTTCATCTTGAGGAGGAATTGAGGAGACAAATACAGAACATGCTGAGCGAGGATGTTATCGAAGAAGCCAACAGTCCGTACAACTCGCCTGTTCTCCTGGTGAAGAAGTCCAACGGGAAGTACCGCTTTTGTGTGGATTTTAGACGGCTGAATGAGGTAACACAGAATACAGTCGTACCAATACCGTCCGTCGCTGATATTTTTGACAAGCTACAGCAGGCGAAATTGTTCACAGTTTTGGACTTACGCTCCGGATACTGGCAAGTACCAATTAAACCCACAGATCGTGAGAAGACCGCATTCACGGTAGGCGAAAAACAGTATCAGTTCAAGCGCATGCCGTTTGGCCTATCCGGGGCACCGTTCACATTTCGGCGCCTGATGGTTCAGCTGGTAAAACGACTGGATAATGTGGCGGTATACGGAGATGATATCGTAATATACAGCAACACGGAATCGGAACATGCTGCCCATATAGATGCTGTCTTGAATCGCATTAAGAACTCAGGACTGCGGATCAATGCTGATAAGTCACAGCTCGGACGATCATCGGTGGTGTTACTGGGACACAAGGTGGGTCAAGGTGAAATCAAGCCTCTGCCGGAGAAAATACTGACAATTAGAGAGGCCGTGGCTCCGAATTCCAAACGAACCCTGAGACAATTTTTGGGTCAAGCGGGGTACTACAGTCGGTTCGTGAAAAATTTTCACTCCATTGCATCGCCATTGTACGAACTCCTTCGAAAAGACAAGAAATTTGAATGGACCGACGATGCCCAGAGGGCGTTCAAGCGAGTGCAACAAGCGATGAACGAGCAACAACTGACGTTGAAACTACCGAACACAAAAGAAACGTTCATCGTAGCAACAGATGCCAGTGACCGTGGCATTGGGGCAGTACTCAAGCAAAAGGAAGGAGTAATCGAGTATGCCAGCAGAGTCCTGACTCCAACGGAGCAGAAATATTCGACTATTGAAAAGGAATGTTTGGCAATCGTCTGGGCACTGGACAAGTGGAGGCCATACCTGTTGGGTCAACAGTTCCACGTGGAGACGGATCACAAACCCCTGGAATGGATCATGACTGCGAGGGACCCGAGAGGCAAATTAGCCCGATGGGCATTACGTTTACAGGAATATGACTTCACGATCAACCATGTGCCTGGTTTGAGCAATTGCGTCGCGGATTTTCTTTCTCGACCACAAGTAGACGACGAACTCCCCAAAGTGACCGTTGGAGTCAACGGCTTAATAATGGAGCAGGACCCACAAACGCTAGTACGCCTACAACGTCAAGATAAGGTCCTCCGGAAAGTGATTGAAGCTCTGGCAAGAGGCGTGAGAATCCCCACAAATACTAAGGATGAGGAGCTGAAAATAATCGCATCCCAATGGAAAAGAGTTGGCTTAAACAGTGCAGGCGTATTGACATGGCAGCGTGGCGTTGGGCACCCGTGCGTGGTAGTCATCCCGAGACAACTGAGGAGGAAAGTGGTGGCAGACTGCCATGAAATGGCACACACCGGATGCACTAGGACGTACGATCTGTTGCAACAAAGAGCATATTGGCCGAAAATGAAAGAGGATGTGACAACTTACGTGCTTGCATGCCAACAGTGTCAGTTACTGAAAAGCGACAATCGGGGAGCCCAACAGCCCTTACAGCCAATACCAGTCTCCGAAATCGGTGAACTCTGGTCTATGGATCTTATGGGCCCATTTCCACTGAGCGCCCGCGGTAACCAGTACGTTCTGGTCATGACGGAACACTTTACCCGTTGGATCGAAGCGACTGGCGTTCCGGATCAGAAAGCATCTACGGTGGGAGATATGGTGATGAAGCACATTGTAGCAAACCACGGTGTACCAAAGGCGATCTTGACGGATCAGGGACCATGCTTCGAAAGCGATGAGTTTCGAACACGCATGCAACAACTGGGAATCAAGCGCATCCGAACGACGCCGTATCACCCACAAACGAATGGCCTAACTGAGCGTAACAACCGAACGGTCAAAGAATGGTTATCAGCCAAAGGAGGAGACTGGGAGTCTGCGTTGCCACTAGTGTTATTGGCCTACCGGGCGTCTGTGCAGGCGAGCACGAAGAAATCTCCATTTCAATTGATGTACGGTAGAACCCCTCGACTTCCGGTGGATCAGGACATTGGGGTATGGCCAGAGTGCATTGATTCCACTAAAGAATTGGTAACCGAAAGAGAAAGAGCCCAACGAAATCTGAAAGCATCGCAAGCACGCACAAAGGAGAAATCCGCAAGGCAACGGTTCGGCAAGACTAGAATGTTCAACCTAGGAGAACGGGTGAAATATCGAGACCATCGGAACACCGGTGCCAGCGGGCCAGGATCAAGAAAACTTTTGCCTAAATGGAAAGGTCCGTATTTGGTAATATCCAGACGAGGCCCAGTATACACGATCAAGAAGGACGGCGAGACGAAACGAGTGCACGCCAGTGAGTTAGCAACGTGGCACGAGATGCCGGCGCGACGAACCAGAAGATCAATAATCCGGGAGGAAACACCGCGTCGATCGGAGAGGATTCGTCGACAAATGCGAAGGAACCAAGGAACCCCAGAAGGGGGAGGAGTGTTGGATAACAGGCAGTTCCGTTGTGGGCAGTATACCACTCACAAGTAGTGTATTACCCGCAGGCGACATTCAGGAACAAAAGGACAAGCCCCGAACGCGACGGACAAGAAGAGACTATCGGAACAGTGTGTACATGCTGTGTGAGAACTTTTACCAAGGCGAATGACAACGTACTGTCACCCAATGTATGAGTGCATGTCTGTCGTGCAAATGAGTGTACGCGTTTGTGGTTTAGTTTTTGACATGACCTGTACGGAAGCTTGCGCAATAAGTCAACTTGCTGGTCAAGCATCTTTTGTGGACACAACAGTAGTACGACTCGATTTCTCCGTTGATCGTTGTAAAACTCCTGCCAAATACCTCGCAATTGCATGTGGCGGAGAGCTAATCTTATCATCAATAGGTCTGATAGGTAGATGGGCAACCCATAGAGACGTGAGGTTACCGTGGATTTTGAGTGTAAATTATACCATCTTCCTTGTCCTGAATTGTTCTTCAGCATACCTAAATATTTGTTTACTTCATCTTTATTCCCACTAATAACCGGTCACAGGTGTATTCCCAACTTTCTCATAGGGTTCTCATTGTAGGCGTTTCACTTTCGCTTCCAAGTCCTAGTGACGTTACATTTATTTGCCATAGAAATAACGATTGGTTCAACTGATCTCAAAGTCTTCTGTGCTGCATTTTCAACTGAGACTTAAGAATACTGACCAGCTGTGAAAGCACCTTCTTCGCATCCTCTACTGTCAATTTAGAAAGTGTCAGCTCGACACTTGAAACAATCACTTCTGCATTCCATCGGGACCTACATGTAGCATAATTCAAACCCTATTCTAGAAGAGCATATTGAATATTTACATATACATTTATATATATATATATATATATATATATATATATATANATATATACATATATATATATATATATATTGGTCTGAGGGAGTTTCTGCACCGAAAGTGAAAAGCCCTCAATAAGCCGAAATTACCGATTGTCCACAAGCTGTTCCGAAACTATACAACCTTCCTTTCAACGTCTTTACGACACCACGAACGACGCAGGTTGGCAAGGGGCAGTGTGTGCTTCTGTTATCCTCGGTGATGCCATACATCACGCACGATCCAAAAAAAGACAATAAGATAGTGACAAATTTCAGTCAGATCATTCCCAACGTCCGGCTGTCTGACAAAAACATTTGACCTAATGGTGTGTAATACAATGCAAATCAAGTGGAATTAAAAACCTGAGTACATGAAATTTTGTTACGTACAAAACACGGGGTTGGACGCTGCATGGAACAAACATAGCGTAATGCGCAAGGACATAAACGGATTGGTTAGTAAACACGTCGAGCACCGGAACGGTTCCAAGAAGACGGACAATACACTGAATCAAACAATGACTAGTTTAGCATTGGGAGGACCGGACGTGAATGCTTGTGTTGAGGATGATGACCGCCTTCAATCGGTCCCAATTTTGAAAGTGCTCGCATTGGTGCTCAGTTCCATCGGGTCTGTCCGAACACCGGCGACATCGCCATCAGTTTGAACACAGTTGTCAGGTGAGTCACCAGCACATAATGTCAGGAAAGAGGCCTGACTTTGTGGACGGTGTACTTTGACCAATGAGGTCAATCTTTTTCGGAGGCGACGAGCCGCACGTAAACATCCAGCGGTCACACCTCGAATCTGGAAAAGCATGAACAAACAAACGGCGGCCACTGGACACTCGTGATGCGATAGGACGACGTGACAAATGGGTGGGACAAGCATTGAAAACGAACTTAAAAGACAAAACACAATTAAGAGAGCATGGTGATGAAGGTCATTGTCAATCACACAGTTATGGGTTCCGACTCCTGTTAGCTAGTCTGTTCCTGATTGGTTTAAACAGTCCGAGTGCACTCAGCCTATATGGTACTTGGTATGTCACATCGGAAAACCCTGCGGTAAAAGGCTTCGATATACACTAATCTCATCATGTAAACATATGAACACCAATGATGGGCAGCAGAGAACAGCATGAAAGTCGATGACTTAGGAAAAGTCTTGTCTTCAGTGGCATAAGCGCAATCAATTTTTGGTCGAGTTAATGAAACGGAGCAATGAAAACTGCAACGATGTTGCTGTCTTGCAATTACCACCAAACTCATCCGTACCTCAATCGTTCATGTACCAGTTGTGTTTAGACAATAATTAAACGAATCTAAGTCCCACCTCTTCTTGCTTTATTTTCAAACTAGAACTTCACTCCATGGGTGTATGGCAGGTATCAACGACAGCCATCGATGCATTACCACCAACGAAGATGAACTGGTAGACACGTGTAGCAGTTTCACTAGTTTTGGGTTGGTGCACTGTGAGCATCGCCAACACCTCCCATTAAATGGTGTAATTCCGGTGCTATAGGCTTGCAGCAACTCAGCTATAATGACACCTGGCGGCCAGTAACTTGACCGCTGTTTAAAGCCCGTAATACCGCAAACACTCCATTGTAGGTGTAGACAGTTTGGTGATAACCAGCCCACATGTGCCGTCGGGCGTCAGATGACAGTCGTCATTGTGTGGTTTAGAAAATACGTTTCTTCGATGGCAGTGGTTCCTCTTGGGGAGAAGGCAGAGAACCTGATGGATGTGGGTGCGACACGGTGAGCAGCACAACCATACTCCATAAGAACCCACTAAAGTCATAAGGACTACAACGTAGCGAACAGGACTTGTTTTCTGTGTTTGGTCAACAGGCTAATTACAACACAATAGATGTGCGAACAGCAACCAGAGTGTAAAAAAATCAGCCAAAATATGTTACGGACTGATATAACGCCCGTCGGAACCAGTGTATTATCTACTCGACTCACAGTGTCGATTAATGCCATCCTAAAGGTCAAGTGAACAAGCCTAGGACCTTGGGCCAGAGTGATGTAAGAGAACTTCCCACAGGCAGTTCTATGTACTTAATGTGTCCGTCCCATCATCAAGACGTAAGCACAATTGGTTTGATGGGACAAGACGCCCGTACTGTACTGCCTTGGAGTGCTGGGCCTATCTAAGTCCAAAAGGTGTTCTGTATATGTTTCTAGCCTTATTTCTTCCGAAGAGACGCTAAAGAAAAAAATCCCTCAGGTTCTTCCCGAGAACAGTACTGTATTTCTCATTATACTGGAGTAAATTACTTTGTTGGTGATCCCCTTGTGCATCTCCCATGCACAAAAATCATTAACGTAAAACAGCATGACGCGAAATGAAAACATCTCAAACACCTTAGCTGCACAACTAAGCTCTCTTACTTGGTTGTCTTCATTAGCAGCGTCCGACCAAAATTTATCCACTTCCACCAACCAGTCGTCCAAACGAGTAAGTCGAATGCGACCACCGCCGGGTGGCCCAGCACCTCCAACCACATCATGATCCTCCAAGTCATCCAATTTATGACTCAATCCGTTTTCCGTGGTAGCAGCCTCTTCTAGCTGCAACCGGAGTTCGGCCAGACGATGATAAAGATGTCCAGCTGGGCAATGTGGCACGGAACGTCCGGGTGTCAAGAGTGGAACGGAACAAGCAGGACAAACGGAGGCGGTAAAGTGCACGGCCTCAGCATGCACTAACAGACCCATGAGAATGCGACATCCAGCCTGGAATGACGACAAGCAGAAAAAGGATTGCACAAGCGAAACTTGTGTCAAGATAGAACGTCACGTCGATGAGGTTGTAAAAGAACAAAGCATCAACATAAACAGCTTCACAGGCAATACAAGACATGCAAGTTAGTTTAGTGAACGACTAACTGGTTTTACACCTTGTTAGAAAATATAGAGACTAGCCCTATTATCATCCAGGCGACTTAGTGTCTCTATCGAGTACAGTAAAGTATAAATGATGTGATGGGTGCTGAAAGTTCAGCTTCCCGGTGCAAATTCAAACGTGAAATTCCACGTGAAAACAGCTAATGCATGGGCACTTCCATAAAACAGCGGAAGTTCGAATAACTTGAACCAAACCAAACGTGAACCAAACTTGGCTTATCAACAAAAATAACGGAATGCAAAAATAAAACAGTGAAGAACGTGGTGAAAACGAAGAAAATGGTAGAGATCAAAAGTGAAAAGGAAAAATACCAGGTGCGCGCAACCGGAAAAAAGGTGTGTAAATTATCAACTAACCAAATAATCCAAATGAGATAACCCAGTGCCATCAGACTGCACAACATGCGCAGCAGTCGCTGCGTCTTTGTCCGCACAGAGGCCACACACCCAACCAGGCACGAGTGAAATGCTAGTCAGACGAGGAAGGTGGCAATCCAAGTGGTAAGCCCGGCGACACGTGCCACAGTGAGCCAACAGACCGGCACCAAAACAAATGGCACAACCGACGCCACCGACAACCGGTTGATCTGTCAGAGAATCGGAGTTCCTTTGACGGCCATCTAATGCAGCTAGTGAATCGAGGAACTCGCCGTATTCTTCATTACTTATCTTCTCAAGTTCGGTCTGCGTGGAGGAAAAGTTCACCATAAACAACACAGGAAGTAATATAACTAGCAACAAGTTGGTTAAACTTCAGAGTAACTCGATGTTATTTTGCAGGACATCGCTATTCCATCTTTCGTGCTTAAATATACATTGTGTACACCCACTGAAGCTTCATTGGCTCGTACGCCAATTCGTTACTTGCCACATTGCGCTCTATTTGGATCTACTGGGCTACACCGAAAGAGACGATCTGGTGGTCACCGTACGGTTTGGGTTGGGAGCAAGAAAGCTTCAGCAGTGAAGCTTGCTTCAGTAGGGCGTATGTGCCTTTGATTGGCAACGCTGGTGACAGGGACGGAAAACCTAGATATTGGCATTTGTGCACTTCACTCTGGATTTGGTGCCCATTAATAGGTTTGGGGATTGAGCAACGTGCATAAAAACAACCCCAGGCAGACCGCAATCATATAAACTACCTGGGTGCGAACAAGTCGCATGTCAGTTTTCATGTTTTTTATTTTCCCACCCCGCACCATTTTAACTTTGTTATAGTGGTACGGCTTCAGTAAATGAATGACAAATTGAAACGGACAGTTACCAATGCGGTTGTCATGACTCATAGGAGTTGCCCTTTATTTGCAATGGTTAATGCACTTACAGTTCGTACAGTTAAAATCGATCAGCTGTTCATAACAAACTTGTAAGCAAGCAAGCATAGACGGTTAAGAGGTTTTGGCCTACGAGAACGGCTAGGAGAAATGAATCACATACTATTCTGCAACGATGATAATCGTGACCTCATGGGCCGGCAGGCAAGTGCCTGAATTACCATTCTGATGCTTTTTCACAGGCCGTGGGTTCGTACGTGGTGCTAAAAAACATAACCAGGTCAAAACAGTTGTTGCTCAGTTCACTGGCGGCCACTAGTGTTAATTGATTAAACGAGAGCCTAGGAATGTTTGCATATTGGAGACTTTTAGTTAGTAAACGAAAGGAACCGGAAATGTCTATACTGCACAGGTCTGAGAAACGCCTCAAAAATTATCCACCATATCACAATCTAGCTTGACAAGATCAAGTATGCAACTCTTCCTATTTGACAGAAGAATGAGCTTGATCAAGCTGATGATAGTAATGTTATTTGATCATTTTTGAACAGCATAAACACACACCAGACACTATTTCGCGCTCCGCCAAATACTTCTTAATACACTCTGAAGCCTCAAAACGGAAAGTGCCTAAGTAAAGATACTGTGGTTACGCATATTTATTATGGAACGGTAAAGCCATGGAGATTGTTGGCTGACTTCTGTATTTGGCAAGATGCAGCAGCAACGGTGGGGGTGCAAAGAATGGAACAGAAGCCAATATACCTGAGGTAGTATTCAATAAACTGAACACCACCGTCGGCAAAGATGCACCTATCTGAAGTTTGAAGGCAGCATATATAAGGGGATTGTGTCACTTTCTGACTGTGAAGCCTGACAACAGCGCAGAAGACGTGAACCGCGTTCAGGCAGTTAACCATCAATGTTTGCGTTCAATCGCTCGCATTGAGTGACGCCAACGAGTAAACAACGAAAAAGGTTAGGAAGCGGGTAGTTAGCGTTGAGCACCAAGCGAGTCTTCTTCGTTCAATCTATTCGTATACACAAACTTAGATGGCTAGACCATGTACCAAAGACGCGGGATAGTCATTCGTCATACTCGCCGCTTTTTGTCGACTGGCGTAAGGTGCCGGGTGGATAGATGATAACCTTAAAAGGTCAGCCACTGCAGGCCGGACTCGTATTCGAGGCTGGGACTCCCACGGTTCAGAGTCGACGACTGGAGACTTTAGATGATATGGCGGCTGAACGGGCTCAGTGGCATGAATGTTGTCGTTGCCAATAAAGTAAGTACACATACTAAAGCAAGGAAGTGAAAATCGCAGAGGCTGAGGATGTCTAACCTTCACCTATAGTTTGGCCGTTTGTTTGCAAGGTGCACACACACCCGGAAATCGAATTTTCTAGCGCAGACAGTTGTTTTTCGTCGTAATTGGATGGGGCCTGCTCTAATTGCCACGGTTATGCGGCAGCGAAACACCACAGTAAACCACTGATGATGACGACACCTCAAAAATTTATCATAGCTTTGTTTTGCGAACACTTGTTTAAAACCTCACCTACAAATTATTGTGGAAAACAATAACGGCGGAACATGAGAACATACTTTGAAACTGATGAGTAGTTGGGATTTGGTTTGTTTTCAAGTTGATCATCACTCACATTTGATCGCAGCCTTTGCATTCAGATAGACTTTCCAGCCAGCCCCTTTCGAAAACAAGCACTAGACTCGAGTTTCACTCTCATCAGAGTTCGTCAGTTGTGCACATCCTTGCCGGTGGTTAACACGG
>QNGE01001916.1:28233-42109 GCA_008508345.1 Paragonimus westermani | reverse complement strand
GTTGTTTGCAAGGTGTAGGCACCTTGATGCTGAATGTTTGAATATGGACGTAGTCATTTTCAGTAGTTAGGTCCCTTCCCGTTCCCTTCTTTTTCCCTCTCTCTCTCTCTCTCTCTTCCTATATAAGGTTCACTTTTTCTTCATGGTTGTGTGGCAGTTAAGCATTAGTGTGAACCACTGATGTATTGCTGTCTATGACGATGATGATGGAAATTCTATGTGAATGCGAACGCTGCGATGAAATGAGTGATGGTCAACATGAAAATACTCTGAAACCTTACCCCGTTTTGAGAGTTAACTTACTTTCAAGTGTATGTTGGATTTCACATCTCCTTTGTCCTTTGACACATCAATATGACTGGAAGTCTCCGTTTTCTTACCGTCTGCTTCAGTAGAATTCTCAAAACTGTGGTGTACCGGCAGCCAGGCTATGGTGCCAGAATGCCGGATAAGTTCTTCTGGGTCCCAATGAGCAATGAACAATGCTCGGGTATTTGCGGTGGTACGCCAACCCAACGTAGCCTTTCGCCAAGTGGACGGATCATCACTGTGTTCATCTTTTGCCTCCAGTCCATCCGCAGATGGGGATGCGTCCGAAATGAGACGATCGGCACGACTACAAATTAGGTCGACGCGCGCTTGTACCGCGTCGAACAACTGCACCAAACTGGCAGGATCGGAATCTTTGTTCTTAATCAAACGAGTAGCAAATGCCAATGTGAACTCGGTGCGAGCCTTAAGTTAAACCAAAAGAAGAAAACAAACCACGTCCGTACTTTTTCGCTTCTGCAGCATCATTGTGGAACATGAGAAAGATCATCGGTTGAAATCACGTTCCAATTATCTTCCTACCTAACGAATTCAAACAAAAACGAAACTGATCACGGCGGAGAGTGAGTATCCAGATATTAAAATTATTTGAAACTCCTACCTTGGCGGTCGTAACTAACAAGAACTAGTCTAGATGAAACACACCCACCTGTAAGTGATACGCGCGTTATCGTCTACTAGTCACTGCAACGGTTCATCAAATCGACTTTCGAATAATTATAGAGAATACAGTAAGTAATGTGAACAACCCGTTGCTCAGATGGACACGATCCCTTTCATAGCCAGTTTGCACGAGTAACATGCAAAAAGATGGGAGATTCAAATGGGCCGTATTATTTTGGTGCTCACTCTAAAGCTAACACTTCATTAACGGTTTTATCCCTGGCCGACCTGGAAAACAATGATGACAGAACACAACTCTTTGAGCAGAGCCATGGAGCAGACGTCAGGTTCGATTGTTTGGTGTGTGTTACAGTTACGACTTACAAGATGCTGCTGCCAAGCATGAAACAGTGACGGTTTTCGACTAGAGAATGAAATGTTAGAGGTTGTTGACCTGTATATGCGCGCCGAAGAACACGTGTCCGAAGTGAGTTTGGGAAGTGAATTCCATGTAAAACAGAACACAAGCCCGGGATGTTTTATTTGACGATTGTATGTGGATAATGATGCATCAAAATGAAACATAACTTAGAACTATTTTAGGCATGCTCAGTCGCATCAATATCATTACATAAACAACAAGCGGCTAAACACATGACGTACTAGGAGAAAATTCATCCACAGAACAATCGTACAATCAGAGCACCCCAAAGAAATGGAAAAACAAAATGATACGAACAGCCAGCCTCATAAATCAGCAAAAACGGTCCAAACTTCATATGGGCATGACCCCTGTTAGCTAATCATGTCTACAATTTGTGTACCAGTGTTTACTGCCATGTAGTACACTAGGTAACATAACAGCCAGAAACAGTCTGGTTTCACAAGTCTGTCATGAACGAACACTCTTGAACTCTACATCAACAGTGACAACAACATGACAGTCATTGATACTGAAGTTTTACTATCATAGGTCCCGCCGTTTTCCTAGGGTGTGTTCTCTCATGATCACATGTCAGTTAAGTACCGTGTGTGGCTCATCCAATATAGCGTTACCTATGATGATGATGGTGTAATTTAACATGTGTAGTCATCGATAAATGTCTGATGTGACACTAATGGCATGGTAGTCAACATGGGCGCTTTATGAAAGCGTAGCCGGAGTTTGAATACCGATATCCTATGCCGAGAAACTCTAACGAGAGCGAAACACGAGACTGGTAATTCTTTTCGAAAGAGGCTGATTCAAGTCCATGGTAGTGCGAAGGCCGAAGTTAATTGTGCGTGATGTTCAGCTTATATGAGCGACAAACATTTGGTGTACTTGGGCAGCATTTCTAATAGGCTTAAGATGATAGAATTTCGAAAGGTAATTTCGAAAATAGTCAGCTTTACAATATGCAATGAAAGATCTTGATCGAACAATAATGAGGAACCTTCGGGAACATAAAACCATGCGATTCCCGGATGGCCATTGGTTTGGTAAAATTCCATTTGACCTATTTTGGTTAAATAAATCATGAAAAAAATCGTTTGAAAATTAACAGTATCTGACTGAGGTGAATAATCGTTATCGAACTACGGCTTTCAGTTACATTTCTAAGACAATGACGTGACAATGAGTATGAACGTAGCATACCCACATAGCGTCACCATATGCATTAGCTGGGATAACAAGAATGAAACAAGTGCCGATCGAGTATAGAATGTACGTGATACAGAATTACGAAGGTGGTCAGTGAAGGGCTGAAAATTTACGTCGCGGATCCCCAAAGAAGTTCAAAGAAACAGATGATGTATCTGGTAGAATAACATTGACCGAATTTCATGTAATATTCGACAAAGATATCCAACTGAAAACGCACTATATAGTAAACACGGTTTAACAAAAGGTACTGTGCACAACCCTCCCCTGTGTACGGACAAGGCCGTCTAATCGTAAACGATATGAAAATATGTTCACGATGAGTTAGTGTGGACGTCATCCACGAAACTGCCTTGTCGAAGTCGCACACGAACACATGGACAGAAGTGAGGTTACCTGGGCAACTGTCGCTCAGAGAAATGAAAGTAATTTTCAGCCCATAAACGCCTGAACACCTTAAATAATGTGACAACACACATGCGAGATGCTCCAATTGTACACTTGTACAATTATCCATTGAATCTTACGTTTAGGGTTTCGGGGTCGATCAAAAGGAGTTTCAATTCACGTTTTTTGCACGCTATCATTTGCATCGACGATTCTCGCCTCTGCTCTACATAATTCCGTTATAACAGGAATATGCTTTCACAGCACGCTTGTGAATGTTTAAAGCGAAACCGACAGCCGGATTTTAAGTGACTTGCATAATAGCACACCGAAGAAGATAACAGGAATCAAGTTACAAAGCTGCAACGCTCACTAGTAAATGACCCACTTCGAAATTCGGGGTAAAAGTGCACCGAAATTTTGTATACGCGAAAACCGGATAGTACAGATATTTTCAGTTATATCAACATTATTTTTGTTAGCTGGATGGAGAATTCTAAACCTGAATACAGTCAACTTCCCTCACTAAATCTTAACGTTGCAGGTCTGTTAAAACAGCGGTGATTCACATTGGAACGTCCACGCAAACAAGCGCACTAAACTTCTTCCGAGGTCCACACATGCACATATACTTACACAAAAACAAAAGTCAGAATGGAAAGAACACTGTACAAAAACAATGAGCTAACAGACAAAAAAGGCAACAGCAGTAAGCATCACTCATACGGTGCGGACTGGACAGGAAAAATACTTGGCTTCTATATTCGATTAATCTGATTTCTACATCCACTTGAAGATAAACTTTACACACTGTAAGGTGTTTGCTGCCGTATGGTACACAAGTTAAAATTAGGGCTCGATACCATCAGGTTACAAGAATGATTGAGGTGACCGGGCACAAACTCTAGATTGCAGGACTGGCAGTCGAGCGCTATTGCCGAACTGTCACCACTTAATACCGACTACAAATAGGATGTTAGTTATTCAGTGTATGTCTCATACGGCTTTGTTTAAGTGAATGCTACATCAAAGGCACTATACACAGTTTGATCAACTAACAACATGACCAACACCAATTTGTCTCGAAAAAGATAATACTCAAATTCACACACCGGGTTGATTCACTTGCCGTGAAGAATACTGCACTGCCTCTTTGTGTGTTGTTGAACTCCGTGATGCGTCCCGGTTTAATGACTAGATGCAGAAGTACCTGTGACTAGGTAGCCCTGGGAACTAGTCAGTCAAAGTAGCACAACGACATTCCATGAGGCTATGATCAGATGACAAACCAGGCCAAAACAAGTAGACAGTAGTGTAAGAGGACTCCAATGTCAGCAAGCGATCGTACAAATGGGACACAGTATTAATATTTTGAAACATTCGGTCGCTCTAATCAGCCAACATCAGGAGTAGATGCTGACAGTACGCTCAAGATCAACTCTCTTCCAAGCTGACCAAATAACAGCTTGTGTATTGTGGGGTGACTCGTACTATGGGACAATCACTGGACCTGAAAGTCCTGTACACGTGGTCTTTCACCTAACTTCATGAAGCGAAATCATGGCTATTCAATCTGCCTACTCGTGTCGAGCATCACACACTAGTTCTACTAGAGGGTGACTGTCTGACAGCAAGCGTACGCTAGCCCGAACGACTGAACATTGGTGTGATTAGATGAGTTCCAAGCAAGGTAGTTGCCCATTCGAGCGACTCGCGAAAGATGCTTCGTAGACGGTTTAACGAGGGCTTAGAAACCGACTCAAGATGATGAGAATACGAACGTTAACCGTTGTTTAGGCCATCAATATCTGATTGCGCAACCTCGACCTCTACGCTCGGAAGAAGTTCGTGAGGGCACGTGATCTCCTTTTGTCTACAAACAACGCAGTTTACAATGTGAGACAATGATTACGTAACTGTTAGCAAACACGAAGACTGCCATCCTGCTGGCCGATTTTTTACTCATCCTGATTACGACTGTGACATAGGTACTGTGCTCATCAGCAGTGTAAATCCTTGAGACGACCGGGGTTTATAACTCCAGTCCACTTCATACAGTGGCCGTGTGAGTTACTGTACCTCTAACTGGCTTCACACCACGTACGACCGAATTATCGCGTTTAAACGCTCCGCCACATATAGTTGTGAGCAACGTTCAGTTTGCCCGATTATTTCCAGAAGGGATGTGGGAACAATTGACTTTAATCAAATCCCGGTAGCAGCAAGGACACGTACTATTGATGAGTTCTCACAGGAGTGAAACTCAAATCCAGCGTACACTTTTGCAACGGGGTAGAAGGAAATTCTATCTGAGTGGGAATTCTACTATGATAATTCAACCGTGACAAACGCTATGGTAATATAAACCACATCTTCGATAGGTGACTGGTAGTAGACGTTTTTGCTACGGATGATCAGAGCAGAAGATCGTCTGAATTAAATGAACAAGAGCTCCACGGTCAGCCACCACAATCCTGCAACAGGCAGCAGTTGCTCTAACACATAAACCAGTTAACAACTTCATTATCAAGACGGTATGAAAATGCGTTACGAAATGCGCGTGTTTCGTTTATTCCCATCAGTCAATTACATAAAAACGTTCAGTTATGCAGGTTTACGGAATGGCGACAAAACCATGAAAAGAACGAACATCACACAGGTGCAGTCAAGGTGGAGATAAACGGTTTCAATGTCGAGACAACGAAGTCGATTGCGTCAGCACCTTATGCCAACAGAAGACCGGTGCGTGACAGTCGATTAGCAAAACCTCGGAAAAATGCCAACACCTTAGGATTATGCTAGCGCAACACGAACTTAAACGAAGTGGCGGAGTCAATCAACATAACCTGATACGATCAACTGTTTCGCAATCGAAGACGCCGAAATCCTGAACAAGTATTGGTATGCTGACCAGCGGTGAGTCATTGTGTGCACTAGTCACTTGGGAATGTGCTCTGCTTTTTCCGTCGCAAGTTTCGGTCCGCTCTACCGATGTATACGTCACTACAATTGCAGACAAACTGGTAGATAATATGGGAGGCGGATTTTTCCGAGAAAGAACGAACGGTGGGTGGAAAGTAATAGACACAATTCCGTTGCGGATGAGTACGGTCAGTGGCAGATTTCAGTTTGCAACTTCTATTATCGGTATTGTGGTCTCTGGTGTAAAGAAGGTTGACGAAAACCTGCTTCTTCGGCGCTGATTAGTCACTCCCTCTTTGCAATGAATTTCAACAAATCTGGCCGGAGATGGTCGAAGATGGGCTATCCGACTGCATCGACCTTATGAACGGCATCTCGATAACATTTTACTACTTACCGACTTTGAGTGTTTTATAACTCTTTCGCACCAGTTTAATTCTACTCGCCGAATAAGACGATTTACTACCACTTTTAAATATTTTGATATCTAGGCACTTAGCCGGTTTGTTTATCGAAAAGCCACATGAGATGGGGAGTACTTATAATTTTTCTCATTTGCACCTGTGTCCTATAGACGTGGTTTAGTGCGGGCCTTTTGTCATCAAGCAAGCAAGCTGACCGCCTGAAGTCTGAACAAGAGCTCTTGAGGAATGTTCTGTTTGCGAATGAGTATCCTGTCCGATTTGTTGAAGTTCATTACCCAATCACAATCCTAAAGTGTTGGCATTTTCCGAGGTGTTTCTAATCAAGCGTCACGCACCGGTCTTCTGCTGGCATAAGGTGCTGTCGCAATCGAATTTATAACAATTTTGTCCATTTCACAGAGCAAAAGCACAACACTTGCTCATGTAAATCGTTTTCATCTATTTTCACATGTATTCAAAGAGCACTAACAGTGAGTACCGGCATGAAACTAAAAAGTAAACAGGCCGAACTGAGCGGAGTACCACAAAAACAAATAGCATATTAAGTTGGTGTAAAAAACATTGCGTTTGCCGGTTTTGTAACATAACTTGTATGTGAATTGGGTGAAACCATCAGGCGATCTTAATATGGAAAACAGTACTCGAGAAAACTGCTGGTCAAACTGGCCAGTGCATAATTAGTGGATACTATTGGTATCACTGAAACATTTCGAGCTGAGATAACAAGCAAGCCTCGGGGACAAGCGAACAAGTAAACTATAATGTGCATAAAATAATACTTACTTCAAGTTCTCGCATGAGTGACTCACTGGCCGTTAGCTGCTTCACGCTTTCACCGCATCTCACATCCAGTTCCTTTAGCAAAGCATCTGTCCTTGAACGTATACGCAGAATCAGAGAAGAGGCCCGAGCTTCTATAGCCAGACGTGTTTTTTCTACACTTCCTAAGAAACTATCATCTTTCGTACTGGTGGCTGCGGCTAAAGCTATTTGGCACGAACCGGCTAGCTTGTTCTGGCACTGTTCGAGACGTTTCATAGATTCTTCAAGCGAGGAGGTCAGAATATTGGCTTTTTCACCCACCCAACGATGACTACCGTGATCCCTGTGCACTGAAAGCTGACAGTCACGGCAAGTTAGTATGCCGCAAGCCTCGCAAAAGCATTCAAGTGCTTCATGAGGGTGAGTTTCACAACGGAGACCATCTGCATTTAAGAAAAGAAGATACAATAAACATTCGACAGGTCCGACAAATCTGCAAAATTTTGGTAGTGAAGTGACCTATATTCGTCATGACAAACATTAATCTCAGGAAAGGTATTCATTCAACTAACGAACTAGATTCCTATGTTGTAACTGTGGGGCTGCCAACAAGGAGGTTTGTTTTGACCAGTCGAAGCTAATAACCGAGCGGTGACCTATACCTCATACACGTATAACTATACGTAATGATTCACGACAACATTACTAGAACCCGCTAAGCCTAATTGTCACATCTAAGTAGAAACAAGAACAACTGAGACGGAGTTAAAGTAATACAAGTCGTCATGAAAAAGAGTAGCACTACAATTATCCTCGCAGATCCTGCAGTCAGACAAACTTCCCTGACAGCCGCTTACGAAAAAAACATGACATGGGATTTGTCCTTGTTACAATTCTGATGCATCAGTCCACGGGCTTCCACAGCAGTGGTATTCTCATAATGGGCATGGGGTTGCTCGATGATCCATGGGGAACATGATAACTAAACTGTTAGCTCGCATCGATAATTGCACGATTAAAAATGTGACAAAACGCTTCATAGTCTCCAAGGTTCGTTGGATCGCACCATTAGCAAACCCAATTTTCCCAGCGATGCCCTGAAGCATGTCCACAACTTGTCAAGTAAACAGTTTACATAAGCACAGTTAGAAGTACTTTCTTTGGACTTAAAATACAAACTCCCGCCGAAGAAAGTCAACCGGTTAACGACTCAAATTCAGTTTGAAAGCCTATACGACCAGCTAAAAGAGCTGTCTCCCACTTCACCAGAAACTGCAGGTTGGTTTCGTGCTAAATTGGTCGATGTCTCGCACCAGTTTATACTGTCACCCATTCGCCAGTACTGTTGTCTACTATCGGAACATTATGAGGCCATCAAACAACTGAGACAAATGCAGGACGTTGTGTTTCTGAGACCAGACAAAGGCGCCGGCATCGTAATCTTGAATAAAAATGATTATGTGATGAAAATGGGTACCATCCTGGCTGATGACAGGAAGTTCAAAGCTGATCGCACGTCAGATAATAACACTCTAGTAGAAAAACAAATATCGAGGAAGCTGCAAATTCTTCTACTGCATGGATATATAAGTGAGCGGGAGTATAAACGGTTGAAACCGATTGGGACTCGTACACCACGTATGAGAGGAACCCCCAAATTGCACAAGGCCGGTGCCCCCTTGAGACCTATTCTTGCCATGAATGATTCACCTTACCACAAACTTGCTCGATGGCTAGTTCAGCTCCTTGACCCCATCCGCAAAACCCTCAGCTCCCGTTCTTTGAAGGATTCTTTTGAATTGTGTGATATCTTGGATAATATCTCGGTGAGTTCCGCACAAAAGATGTACTCCGTCGATGTTGAATCACTATTCACAAACGTTCCGTTACATGAAACAGTTGATTATCTATGTAATTTTATTTTGTCTCATAATATCTCTTTATCCATTCCTGTCGACTACCTCAAAGAATTGATTCTTATTTGTACGGAAAACATTCGATTTGAGTTTGACGGATGTGCTTATAAGCAAATTGACGGAGTGGCAATGGGTAGCCCGTTGGGTCCAACACTGGCTGATATTTTTCTTGGAATGGTCGAAGATGGAATGTCAGATTGTATTGATCGTTCTTTGCTTTATAAACGGTATGTCGACGATATCATAATATTCACCGATTTTGATCATTTTATGAACCTTTTACATCAGTTTAACTCTGCCCATCGAAATCTCCATGTCACCTATGAACAAGAGTTAGATAACTCATTACCATTCCTAGACGTCCTTATTTCTAGGCGCTCAGACGGTACACTCAGTAGGTCTGTTTATCGAAAAGCCACATGGAGTGGGCAGTACCTACAGTTCTCTTCATTTACGCCGGTGGCTTACAAACGTAGTTTGGTACGAACTGTTTTTCACCGAGCAAGGAAACTGTGCACGGCCGACAGCCTACAGTCTGAGGAGGAGCTCTTAAAGAATGTTCTGTTCACGAATGGATACCCGGCCAAATTTATTGAAATTTATTGCAAGGAGCGAGTGACTGCCTCCCAACCACAGTTAGTGCCGAAAAAACAGGTTTTTATCAACCTTCCTTACACAGGTGACCACAACGTTACCGACGTAAGTCGAAAGTTGAAATCTGTCATTGCTCGCACATATCCCGCGGCGGAATTGCGCTTGTTACTCTCCACCCGTAGGATGAGCCTCCACTGCCCCGATCGTTCTTCTTCGGAAAACTCTGCCTCTCACGTTATTTACCAGTTCACCTGCAGTTGCGGTGATTCATACATCGGCAGAACGGACCGAAATTTACGACAGAGGAAGGCGGAGCACATTCCCAAGTGGCTAGTGCAAACAATGTTTCAAGGTGGGTCAGCATACCAAAACTCGAACAGAAGTCCGGCGTCTTCCATCGCCAAACACCTAATCGCAACAGGTCATGTAGTTGACCCCGACACTTCATTCACAGTCCTATTGCGCAATCGCGACCCTAGATTGTTAGCGTTCTCAGAGGCAATGTTGATCAAGCGTCACGCACCGGCCCTTTGTTGGCAAAAGGTACTGACGCAATCAATTTCGTTGCCGTGGCAGTGAAGCCTGATTGAAACCAAGTGAAGTTCGTTCATTTCATTGTTTTGACGCTACGCGCTTAACCAATATAACCGAATGTTTTATGTAACCGACTGATGAGAATAAACGAAATGCTTGCATCTCGCAATGTATGTCTTCTTGCTGTCTTGATGAACAAAACTATATGTCAAATCAATTGTGTCCTGCTGTGAAGTCAGCGGTGAATTGATTACAGCGCTCACCCACAAGTGCCGGAGACCACCCTAGTTGCGGCAAGAATAAACATTAACAAAAGGGACTCGAATCTGGTGCTTCTTTTTGAAAAGGGTTAACCTCGAATATTGTGATCAAGTGCGACTAATAAGCGACCCAAAATCACCTAAGCCCATGACTACCCATCGATTGAATGAATAGTAACATGGTACCTTAACAGACCTCCTTTGAATACATAATAGGGGTATTATGTATATGTTCCAGAGTGTGAGAACGATTGTAAATGGTAAGAGCAATAGCGCAATAGATGTGTAAATCCCAAGGACATCCGGCGCAATCATGAAACGGTTAGTTTTAGTGAAAATCAATGTGAGCAGAACAATACTAAAGGTATGGCAACACTATCCGGATTCAATAAAAACCAAGTTCAGACAAAATCACGTTGGGATGATTAAGAAATACTTACACTGACAATGCACAAATGGAAGAAATAATTCCAGGAGGCGGGCTCTTTAAATGCATTGTAAATAAAACAGGCAAAATGTTGATAAGAAACCTTTTCATCTGCACCAAAGAACAGAAATCACTATTCGTTAGACAACCTTTTGAATGCACCGACATTCGCAGTCTTGAAAACTAACGTTTACCGCTTGAGTAGATAGAACGGCATTGCAAGAACAACGAGACCTAACAGTAACGGTCTCTCACAGACCAGATACGACCTGAAGAAGCTTCAGTGTCAGGATTGGAACGTTACCAAATTACCGACTGTTTACAAATTGTTATGAAACTACTCATCTCCTTTTTATGGTTACTAAACCAGAGCTGTTTCACTTTTCCCCCAAAGCACAATAACATCCAAACACCGAAATAAGAAACCGATAAACTGTTGTCTGCAACGTTTCTTATGAGGACCGTCTAGGATAATGCGCAGGCGATCACGATCGACCGTCAGGCAACCGAAGCATGTTTCGTTATTATACCTGTTTAATTCTCACTCCTTGGTTGAAAGACAGCCTTAGTATGTAGTCGTTTATGGTGACGTTATCAAACTACTAAGCTGTCACCATTATCACAGACAAGTCATCGATGGTTCATATCGACGCTGACCTGCCTAACAACCATAGAGAGAAGGAAACAAATCTTGACCAAGAGGAAAAAGAATAGGAAGATTTGGGAGCTAAGTACTGTGGAACACATGTCTCAACTCAAACATACAGCGCCAAGATAACTATACTCTATAAGCAAACTGCGCTATGGGCGCAATTAAGGCGCCATCAGCAAGTCAGCCGCCTCCTCGAGGTTTTTACTCCCTCATATCATCAGTCGCACGTACTTCACACACAAATCGGACAAACAACGATAAAAATTCACGTCAATGAACCAGAGTAAGCTCATCTCGCCTAACATCCTCAGTCATGGGTTTCAGCCCTGGAGATGAAACTGGCATCGCTTGACTGCGTCTGCGCTTTCTCATTTGTTCGACCATCCAAGCCCATACTAATTTCCAGTAGGTTATTCGCTAGTTCGTCGTGCTTTCCTTACAGCTTACTTTCCCGGTCTACTTGCACTGCATGTTGTTGACTGTTATTCGGTTCTCTAATTCAACTACTGTGGAGAACAGGCAATGTTCTGGAAGCAGAAACGTTCCAATCCTCTACGAATCGGTGACTACACGATCAGCATTTTTCTCCAAGTTGAAATCGCGGAAACCATTGGCTTGTTGAGCGAAACTCGTGTGTAGCGCCCTTTTTCAAAAAAGGCCGGCTGGAAAGTCTATGGGAATTTGACAGCTGTGACCAGTTGTGAGTGATGTTAAATTCATATGAAACAAAACTTCATACTATCTACCAGTAACCGAAACAATGCTCAACAAGTCAGTGATTTCTGTGATTTCAACTTGGAGAAAAGTCTTGGTTGTGGGGTCGTCGAACGGAGTTAACAGGACGGTTTTGGTCTCCTCTCGCGGTGATCAGGCAGTCTGAGCATTACCCATAAGCAATTGTGACAGGGTGTTCACACAATTCAGTCGTGCTTAATGTGTGATCACTGGTGCGGTGGTTAACACGGTCGCGTTGAGAAAACATGACCGGAGTTCTGGTCTCTGCCGTAGCAAGGATATGCATGCTTATATGTGGAAATCGCACTTCTGCACGATTGCCTTCGGACAAAATATTGCTTCGTAAGTAAGTCCGTTTCGGCAAATACCACGTGTTAGTTGACTCACGCTTTCTGTATCCAGTATTCAAAGCTCTTTTAATCGGCCTCTTGATATGTCCGATACTCTTACATTTCAAGCAAACTGCATAGCGGACTTTGAGGTGTGACATACAGGATCGAACCGCCCGGCATTCTTCTGAGTGATGATTCTACACTTCGCAGGAAATCACAAGCAGGACAGCCGCTTGAGGATGTGTACGGTTGCCAATTTGTCTGCAGGTAATGATCACTGTCCGTTGTAACATCAGCCTTCGAGCTGATACGACGATAACCAACCGCATACCCATATGCGTTGCATTAAACTTGTGAGTGGTTTCCTTCGTATACATGCAGAAGATCCGGGTGACGTCACCCAAGAAAACCTTATATCTTGTTGCCTCGCAGACCAGGCTTTGGGTCGTATCCTTCAAGTTAATACCGGTCCGTGATACAGACGACCGAGAAGCATCAGAAAGTACCGTTACCCTGACAAGCCAGTTCACTCACCTTCGCTTTTTTTCTCTCACCTCAAACCACTCTCCGACTAACAGCTAAGCAAGTTGTTTCAGCCAGTGCCCTTCATAGTGAAATTAGATTTGTGCTGTCTCTGAACCGTGCCTTCAGAACCGTTCAGTTGAATTGGTCTCTGGATAGTGCTATTTACTAACTTTTCTTTCTCAGGGTTTCTGGAGACGATAAGGCCGAGTCGCACGATCAAGCTGCAGTGGGGATTGCAGCATGCTTCAGGACCGACAAGAGGTTGACAGACCGGATCTCAGAAAATGGCTGCTTGTAAGCCCGTAGATTTAGCACTTCAGCCAAAGTCGGTTGACATAGGTCAGAAGGGCGTTGCTTAGATAGGCATCTATATTTGCTCCAACAGACAGTTGTTCGGATGTCTTTAAGGTCGACTTTTACGGTGCCAAATTTTGCCGTCGGACGCTGCAGTGCTTGCTGGTGGTACGAATGCAAAACTTGGTCGCCTCATTCAAGGAAAGCAGCTAGGTTGTATGTTTAGTCCTGGAGCGACGCAGTGACAGTCTTGTTCGGCTGCCACAACTACGTACGATTCACGGATTCCATCTATCAAGTAGCACACCTTAACACAAACTTGCGTAATGCGTCACACGAATACCACCCTTTGCAACTTACCCATAAACGAAAATTGATCACATCGATAATATTAATCCATGAAAGAATGACGGTCGTTTTGGAGCAACCACCTTGACTAACATCGAGCCGTTGTTCGTACATCATCATCATCATAGACAGCAATACATCAGTGGTTCACACTAATGCTTAACTGCCACACAACCATGAAGAAA
>QNGE01001915.1:0-136281 GCA_008508345.1 Paragonimus westermani | reverse complement strand
CGAACACTGCGATCAAATGTGAGTGATGTTCAACTTGAAAAAAGTTCGGAAGACAACAAACAGCGCAGTAATACGTATATTGCCATGACCTAGAAAAAGCAATTGTGCAGCCAGCAGACGTCCTGCTTGTAGCTCACGGAACGGGAAAAGTGAAGAATTTGCTATTAGCGGAAATAGGACATACAATTGGGGTCAAAGAAAACATGTCTTGACCGGAATTGTCAAATTTTACAACAAAATACCAACAAAAATTAAGCCATTCTAAGATGTCGCTATAGAGCTTCCCCCCAGAAGCCCAATAAGGTAAACGGGAGTCCTCGTTACACAATAGGCGTGCGATAATAGGGTCACCAAAATGTAATGTCCATTGCTAGGCAAATGTCCCGTTGGTAGGAAGCATAGGGGAATAACAAAGGCGATGGACCATAAGATGGTTCGGTCGTGGACTAACGGTTAGCTGGTTGGATCCGTTATTTAGATTATTTAGAATATTTTTTCTCCGGTGCATATCTATCGCAGCGGCTTCCCAACTCCCAAAAGACACTCACGAGTGAGAAGAAAAAAGGGGAGGTAGGTTTACCCGGTGTTGAACTGTAGCCTTCCGGAATAGTTTCTCCATTGCACTTAGTCCACGTGATGTAAAAGTGAATGGACGGTGAGATACCTGTGCCAGGTAAAAATCCTGTTGACGAACCGTTCACCATCGATATGTCACTGGAGACCTAGTGACTTTCGTTCACTGACTACCGCTTCACGCCAATTTAAGTGAGATTACTTCCGAAAAAAACTTGGACAGATGTGTTAATGTATGAAAAGGGAAGAAGAACATCATTCACAATAACAGGACATTTGTTACAAAAGAACATGTTAAATGCAGAAAACATTAACGTATTCAGCAAAACTTACAGGCATCCGTACGCGTCTACCATATCTGTCTAGCAATAGAGAGGAAGGTGCAGGCTGATGCCCGGCATGTTTGCTGTGTTCGGGACGAGACAGCGGAGCTGCAGATGTGGGTAAGACATTGATGGCATCTTCCTCAAGGAACGCGGGTTGGACCCGATCAATTGAAACGGCCTCACGCTTACCATCATGCTCGGCAGTAAAAGACATTTCGATTCCTTGCAACACACGAAAAGGATCTGTATATGACGGCTGCAGAGGCCTGCGAGAGCCCTCTGTGCGCATGAACACGTGAGAGCAAGAAGAAAGCTTCTCGTGCAAATGCACGGATGACGACCGCCTCCGTTGCATGTGGTTCTCTAAGCGTGTTACATACCTTATGTAACTGACAGGTTTGGCTGTGGAAGGAAGCACTAACTCGTTGGATGAACGTGAGGTACAACCGCAGACGATCTGAGCTGGTGTGTCTTTCAAGTCCATCGGGACGGTGTTACGGAGCCCAAGGAGGACTAGGGATGAAGTCTCTAGCCATTTGGGGTTCGACAGAGCACAGATAGCTGCTTTCAACTGACAATGAAAGCGTTCTACCATCCCTTTGGACTCGGGGTGTTGGGCGGTATTGCGTATATGTCTGCACTCAATGGTATTCAAGAGGTCTGTGAAAGATCCTTCAAAATGAGAACCACGATCGGTAGTCACGACTGCAGGACAACCAAACTGAGCTACCCAACGTTCCAAAAAGGTGCGAACCACCGTTTCAGACGTGCAATCAGAGAGTGGGATTGCCTCTGACCACCTAGTAAAACGGTCGACACAAGTCAAGAGGAAGGTAAAATCGTTAGAAGGTGGTAACGGTCCGACCAGGTCGACGTGCACGTGTTGAAAACGTACGTCAGGTGTAGGAAAGACATCGACAGGGCTTTTGGTGTGCCTATGAACTATGGTACGTTGACACTGCAGATTGCAACGAGCCCAATTACGGACGTCGTGGTTCCGTGATAAGCTTTACGGAAGCACGTATGCCGGGGTGCGATAGGTTATGTAGTGCGCTAAACTGCACGACGAAACTATAAGGGCACTACAGGCCTAGGTGCGCTTTGAGAAACATCACACAGGATGATGCCTTCAGAGGAAGTCAAAGGAACGGGCTGAATTTTGAGGGAGCTACTTCGACGAATATGCTCTATCTCCGAGTTGCCTACTTGAGCAGCGGCCATGGCGGCCATATCTAGTGTAGTAGTCATAGAATTGCTTACCCGATATACACGTCAGAGAGCGTCAGCGACAGGATTGAGGACACCTAAGATATGGCGCATATCTGTCGTGAACTGAGGGATATAATTCAAATGCCTGATTTCTTTAGGAGAATACCTGTCTGACGATGAATTCAGTGAATGCACCAATTGTTTATGATCGATGTAGACCCTGAAATATCGGCATTTAACGGCGCACCGAAAATGGCGTATTGCGAGGTAAATTTCAAGCAACTGTCTTCCGAAGGTGCTATGGCGACACTCGGTAGGCTGCAATCGTTTAGAACAGGATGCTAACGGTTGCCACTGACCTTCGACGAACTGCTGTAATACGACACCAACGACTGTATCGAAAGCGTCGGTTACAATCGACAACTCTGCACTCGGGTCAGGATTGGCAAGCAGGGTTATTTTGGAGATAGCCTCTATAAGCTTTTCAAAGGCCGTACGCGCTGAATCAGTGAATAACAGTTTACGACCGCCTCCGCGGAGGAGGTCGGTCATCGGCTGCACAATATGCGCGCAACGAGGAATAAATCGTCGATAGTAGTTTACCAGGCCACAGAATCTGCGGAGCTACTTAAAGAAAGAAGGTTCAGGGTAATCATGGATGGTTTGAACTTTAGCAGGAAGGGCGGCAATCCCATGGGCCGAAATCTGATGATTTAGAAACTCAGTAGCCAATTTACCTAGCTCGCACTTTGTTCGGTTGACTGTAATGTCGTAGTTGGTCAACCGTTCGAATAAACTACGTAGGTGCGGAAGGTGTCCCTCCTCAGAAGAGCTAGCAACCAGGGTGTCGTCGAGGTAGGGATAAACGAAGTCCAGACTGCGGGTGGCTTCGTGCATAAAACGGTGAAACGTCTGGGCGGCGTTGGTCAATCCAAATGGCATTCGCAAAAATTCGGAAAGACCAAATGGAGTAAGCACAACGGTCTTTGGTATATCTTCGGCCGCCACCGGAATTTGGTGATAGGCGCGGACTAAATCGATCTTGATGAAGATGTTTTTGCCCGCGAGGAAAGTCGTAAGATCTTGCATGTGCGGAATAGGATACTTATCGGGGACTGTAACCTTATTGTGACCACGGTAGTCACCGCAATGACGCCCGTCTTCTGATTTTTCAGAAACCAAATGCAATGGTGACGCCCAAGAACTGTCGGAAGGGCGAATTACCCCGAGCTCGAGCATGTGTTCGAACTCTGCTCTAGCGAATTTGAGCCAACCCGCGAGGCCTAGCCGATATGGGCGGGCCTTTGGTTCTAGTGTGATGTGTGACATTGGAGGTCACAGCGGGCACGGCGTTTGATATCCGGACCAGTAGTGGGAACTGTTGAAAAATTTCCGCAAAAGACGGTGAGGCAGCCGGTGTTGCGTAAAAAGGACTGATGGCTGTGACAGTCGTGCGAATGTCGTCGATACTCAAGTGTGTAACGGCATCTATTAGTTTCTAGCGTCGCGTATCGACTAAAAGGTAGAAATGCCAGAGGAAATCGATACCGATGGCGGAAAACGGAACAGCAGCAACAACGGAAATCCAACGGAAGTTTTGTCGGAGACCCAAAGCTAACGTCAGCAAACGCTGACCAAAAGTCTGGATAGCATCGCTTTTGGGCGTCACGGAAATGAGGAGCGCCTGACTGTGTCGCCTGGGAGGGGACCTGTGGGATTACACTAACATGCGGTCCTGCGTCCACCAGGAATGCGGTCCCTGTGGAGAGGTCCCGAACGAACATAAGACGACTGGGGGTGGATGCGCCGGTGACGTCAGTCGCCATTACGCGTCGGCAGTATGGTTTCCCTGGAGCGGGGAAGGGGAAAGAGCGAAGTGCTGTACATTTGGTAGCCTCAGCACCGTACCGTTCATGATACAAGCAGAAGCCTTTACGGGGCTGTGAATTACGTCGACGTGGCGACCTGCTGATACGATGACGTCATGGAAACCGATTTCGGAAATGGCCAATCGTCACCTTGTCTAAATCCCTGTGCAAAGTGACTACTTCTGTCAATAACGCCCTGACCTCTGCAAGGTCGGCTGAGCGTGAACCTACAGACTGTTCAGCGGCTGATGTGGTAGGGATAGCAGTTACAACGAAACCATTGAAATTGTGCAGGAATGACTGAAAACGCTCGACCATCTGGTAGGCGATCTCGGCAGCTTCTGAGAGCGGTTGCGAGCGGGCTACGGGTACAATAGCCTGGGCTGTCTCCGGCAGCCCCTGCATCCATAGCTCTCGTAGCAGTGACTCATCCATGTGGGGGCCGCCAAGAAGTTGTTGCATCTCATGAAGGAGTGTAGAGGGGCTCCTGTCGCCCAACTGTAACCCAATGAACAGTTGCTGCAAGCGGGTCTTTGAAGACGGGGTTGTCCGCCTGATTACGGCCTCCTTAAGGGTGACGTAGCGACGTTCCGCAGGCTCAATAAGGAGGACGTCACGCAGTTACACTGTAACTTCCTTCGGAAGCCTAGACACTGTCTGGCTGAACTTCGCCTGTGTAACATGCAGGCCAGCCAACTCTACTTTGAATACCCGTGACTTCGCGGACCAACCTTCGGGCAACGTGGACGCACCAGGGGATGGCGTTCTTCCGAAGTAGGGGTTCAAACAGCAGTTCTGAAAGGGGAAACAATACGAACAAGCATGAGCCGAAGGCCCAGCAAGCTATGCACACGACTTACACAAACGCAAACGAAAACGGCACCGACAACACAGTAGCACGCCCCGTTGCACAACCCAAATTCAATTCGTGCGCGCTCGCTGGTTTCGGTTGCGCGTTACACAGCTCCCCTCTTCATAAAGCACAGTCCCCCGTGCTCCAAACACTACAAACCGGCTGGTGCTCATGTTTTCAGGGTAGATGAAGTGCCTGCGGGCCCTCTTGGCACTTCTTTTTTGGTCCTAGCAAGGTCCCCAAATTGTAATATACCAGTGAGAAGGGAGAACAAGAGTGTGTTGGTAACTGTTTATGGAGAACACGTACCACTACTACAAAATTAAGGAAACGGTAAGAAACGATATAGGGCATTACGTCACGGTTCGATCAGCCAAGTTGTCCTCAATTGGGGCCTCTGCCTCGACGACTGTACAAACCGCTGATTCTGCAACACAATGACCAGGGGTCCAATTTCGAAAGCGCGTTATCGCAAGAGATCTGTCGGATCCTGGGAATTGGCAAAACCCGAACGACCGCCTATCACCCCCAAAGCAACAAACAAGTGAAAAGGACCAATCGCTCACTTTTGCAATTGCTAAAAGCGTTTGTAGATCGTAACCCGCTCGACTGGGATTTGGCAATTTCAAAGTGTGTACTAGCCTATCACAGCTGTGTTCATGCGTCTACTAAACAAACGCCTCACTTCCTATGGACTAGCCGAGAAATCCGACTACCTTCTGATATCTGCCTGCCCCCGGCCGTCCGAATACAGCCCACGGTAGCGGAATATGTTTGCAAGCTGATCGATACGTTACGGTTAGCATACGAAATGGCGAGAACACACTTGCAGAGTGCACACCGGCATCAGAAGGAGTACTATAACAAAAAGGTATTCGGGGCCCCCTTGGGACCTGGGGACAAGGTATGGTTACACACGGAAACGATGCACCCAGGTGTCCCTGCAAAACTGCAGGCACAATGGAAAGGACCGTTTGTCGTAGAACGTGTAACATCTGACTCAACGTGTTTAATAAAAGATCCGACATCCCCAAATAGTCTACCTATGGTCGTCCACTACAACCGCCTGAAGCCATTCATGGATAGCACGGACAACGATTCGGGAGGAGGAGCTGCAGACGATGTGCCAGCGTAAGGGCCAGAGTTCGAGGTTCCGCCAGACGGGGATCTGGGTGTGACATAGAGGACGCTGCCTTAAGTAGTAGGGGATAGTGTAAAGTGAAACCGAAACTGAGAGGACGCGCGTAGTACGTTTTAAAACCGCGGCTAACCACTCTCCCTTTTCATTGTGTTGCAGAACCAGCGGTTTGCACAGTCGCAGAGGAAGAGGCTCCAGTTGAAAACAACTTGACTTATCGAACCGTGATGTAATGCCCTATATCGTTTCTTACCGTTTCCTTAATTTTGTAGTAGTGGTACGTGTTCTCCATAAACAGTTACCAACACACTCTTGTTCTCCCTCCTCACTGGTATATTACACCTGATCAGACGAAATTCGGTTGTTGACGATCTCGGTCTTAAGACAGACAAACCACAGTAGCGGGTCCATCTCCAGAAATGGGGAACTTTTAGGGTAACTGCGCTGACAGTATGCGAATCTAAGGGCTTGGTGTCTTCGCTAGACATGGTAACACCCGAAAGTTTGTAATACGTAAAAAAGTGGAGTATAAAACGTGTCATCAAATGAGAAGATTAAACCAGACATAGTATTTCACGAATACGATAATGTGGTCAGTAAAAAGAATCAACGCAGTAACACAAGAAATCGTTTACAAGGAACCCACTCACCAAATGGCGTGAAACGAAACTACGAAGACAAAGTAGGCCGGGTCGTCGAATAGAAATAACGGGCCACATTTCAGCGATAATACTTTCATTGGGCTTACCAGTTTGTGGATGAATCTCCCACAAAGTTTCACTCCAGGTACGGTGAGTTACCCAAACAGCAACAGTTCAGAAGACAACAAACAGCGCAGTACTACGTACATTGCCACGACCGAGAAATAAGCCATTGTGCAGCCAGCAGTGAAGAATTTCCAATTAGCATAAGTAGGACATACACTTGGGGTCAAACAAAACATGTCTTGACCGGAATTGTCAAATTTTACAACAAAATACCAACAAAAATTAAGCCATTCTAAGAGGTCGCTAAAGTAGGCCGGCTTGTTCAAATTTCTTTAATGCAACTGGAACATGCATCAAATGTTCTGTTTTGTTGGCGTTGTAGTTGGCGCTATTGTCTCCACAGGTAACAGTATGGGGCAATCGGCCCAGCAACTGGAGCAATGATGGTCTGGGTATAAAAGGGGACCGGATCGTGGAAACGACATACGTCTGAAGCGGCGCTGTTTTTCCTCACAAAATAAAAGCTGTCTTATCTCGACTGAATTGCTTGATTGCTGTCGGCGAAAATTCAGACTGCAAACCCAGCACTGTGAATATTCTGGCGTTCTGTTGATTAGCAAAAGTTGCTGACACCACTGGAATGACCACGGTCTTATTGACTGTAATCCCGTTGAACCGCCTGAAGTTAGAATAAAATCACAATTTACCATTGGGCTTCTTCACCAACAAAATGAGTGAATTGAGTGGGCCATCCGTCTACCCGACGATTTCTTCTTTCAGCGTATCTTTCGCTTGTCGTACAATTTTCTGATGCAAGTTTACCGGGATTCTTATGACACTGAATGGTCGAAATCGATTTGGTTCGATGGGAACTGGAGTAAATATGCTGTCCGTCAGTGTCCAGATCTTCCTCATCTGTAGCACACGGTGCTAAGATCTTGCTGCATCTTCCTCCCCCCTAAAGCTGCCACTTTCTGAGCCACCTTCTCCATTGCGATCTGAGGGTTATCCAGCTCACCTGTGTACGTTCTTCCGAAAAACCTTGAACGACGCACGTATAACCAACGCCGCTAAACGTCAGAACCAAGTCAAATCGCCGGAAACGTGGTACCGTTAATGTAAACAATATGATTAAGTACAGAAACAATCATCAATCTGTTTGCACTCGTAAAATGATATGCCACAATAAGCCGCCAACGGCCCAAAGTACACAACAGATGCAGGCACCGGCGACCGACAGGTAAGGACAAACCGACGAAATGCCACCGGGCCGGTCTTGTGTTTGAACACCCGGCTTTCGGGCGGATGGATTAGTTGCTGAGGCAGACCGTACTGGCAGGGCTTGGGAGGGTGCAACCGACAGATAACAAGGGGTGTGTGAGGTTCAATGACGGCCGGAGGCGGGCTGGAGAAAGTCGTACTTTCACGCGCGGTTGTGAAAACAAGAGTAACAAACGCCTACTTAGACGGGGTCACCGGAGAGAATGTGCGGGGTCAATCGGAGAGGATTTTGGCATCTAAAAGTGTCCCACAAAATGGTTCGTTTAGCTTCAACTCGTTTACTGCCTGAGAGCATTCTACCAACAACTGACGAGTCGAGTCAGTCAGTTCTTCCAACGTCATCGGATGTGCAATAAGAGCAACCTTCAGCTGTTTCCGGACATTTCGTGGCATTCCCTATATAAACTGTTCGATCAGCATTCGAAACTCAGGCAGAACTTTTGACAACTTTACCCACAGTGACATGACATAAACGACAGCTCAGTCTGCGGGGCAAAGCTGGGCTCACTCGATCGGCTGTACTGCCACGTCAGCCGGCATGACTGTCAAACTCAATGATCATGGCGACCAACTTCAGCTTCGCACGATCTGTTCACGCCACCCACAATATCGTCTAGGCCGTGCTCTTGAGGAGCATCCGCAGCGACGCCGGGTTCACTCAGTCGGTTTTGACTTCGACCACCTTTGCTACGCCCTTGAAATCCCCTTGGAAGCTCCGGACGTTCCCATCGTTGAACAACTGTGGCAACCGAACGTTTGTATTCGGTCCTTGTCAAAGCACCAACTGTTGTGAGTCAAGAACGCAGAGGGCACTAGGGTTTTTCATCCAGAAAGCCGACACAGGTGGTAAGCATTCCGACAATACTTTGAGCAGAAACACTCGTTTGGACATGATGACGGTCCACGGACTCCATAGTCGCTATTCCGACGTACATGTATAGAAAACACCATTTCTTAGCAGGCTGCTCTCGGAGGCTTCTTCCTGCGTTTCTAAACGGTTATTTTAATAACAAAATGCGTGTCTCCGCTCGACTACTCACGTGTGCTATAGTGGGAACGTAGCTAATCGCGAGTGGGCAGATAAGTTAGCTTTTTTAAGCTTCGCCGCCGATTCGTCGTAACCATATAGTCGGGTGGTGCGTACAACTGTGAACATACCACAACTGCGAGAGTGCTGTCAACCTAGTGGCCTGTCCATTCCACACTTCGGTCATAAAAAAGTCCTTTGGCGTCCACCAGTATTCACTGAGGGAGATCTGTTAAAGGGTCAATACTTTCCGAAACGAAATCAAAAACAGAGTTTGCGCAACCAAGTAAATCTCAGTTTTATTGAGTTTCTATTGGTTATTTCATAAACAAGATGCTTTAGTGCGCGGCACACTAAGTCGTTTTTCCCAGTTACAAATTTATCAGACGCGAAATACAAAAGTGCCGACGAAATGTAAAGGAGGTCTCTTATAGCGCTATAAATGGCACCGACACACAAAGTAGCTAGGGAGGCTAGGGACCAGCCGTCGACGTACGAGTAGACCGGAAATGTGGTTCGGGTTCTTGTCACACAGTCACATGGCATGCATACAAACAATCGGAGAGCATGCATCATGCGAACTTTCTTAGGTAAAATATGCAACTACGAGTTTTGGAACGATTTTACACGTCATATTGCAGGAAGGCCAGTGAAATTTCCTAGTCCCAATAATGCATTAGTGAAATGAAGAATTACAAATTGGTGTCGACCTTCCGACTTTTCAAGGGGTCAGTTCGGCTCCATTTGTAGCTCGTTTGTTTTACCTCGTGACACACAATCTGTTTTACTTCGATCCTCGTTATAACAAAATTTGATGCAACGGTAGCGTACCATCCGGATTGGTCATTGTGTTGACATGCCAGTTTGCTCGCGTTGTCGACGCTAATTGACCGTAGCCTTCTTTGAATCACTGATTTACTTCGCACCGATGCGCTTGTCCAGTGCAACCCCTTTACAAGATTCACCTGCGAATAGTCGTGTGTACAGGATTTTGTGGGTTAGAACTAGGTCTGCAACAAGATTTCTGTGGCGCTCTGAGTAGTAACTCGATAGAGCGAGGATTTTACCATTGTCTATGAATCGTCTGGAGGCTTATCTTGGAACAACTCTAGTGGATGCCAACACGTTTTGAGTTAGATACGACGAACTTTTGCGCTTATTTTCAGCTGAGCGGTTAGCAACCTGAATCGGGCGAGAGAGTTCATGGTGGAAAATTCAACAGCTTCATCAAAATAAGGCATCTTACGAATACTTCGTTCAGTGTCGCCGAGATATTACTCAGCACAAATTCACTGTTGGGCGTGCATGATATTACATTTGTTTACGTTTAACAGTAACTTTTCTTTGGGATCCACTGGCTATGACAGTTTGACTCGTTCTGCAGGGTTTGTAAAACTTTCTGGTATGGTAAGTCTCTCCAGACCTTTCGTCGTCGGCGTACAGCAGTACCGATAATTTGACAGTGCTAGGTGGTTCAAGAAGTAAAGGAATGAATAAGCGGTCTAGGATGCAACATTGCGGAATGTCGCAATTTGCAAGAAACTAATCTGACAATAATCCATTTGCTTTGACGGTAAACATACACCAAATGAGATAATACCGTGGCTACCTGTGTAGGCGCATCTCAAGCCAATAGTTGTAAAGCTCCTGTAGCACGATCAGATCCATTAAACATTTTGATGAAATGGAAATGCATTGCACCTCCAGACAATCCCATGCCGACAGCCTCCGTCCAGAAGTCACAAGCAGCCGGCAGGTTTGACACATGGATAGTCTGCACGCAAAAAATCCTATTGTTTGGTAGTAGGCTCGTGATTTATTATATTGGCTCGGACGAGATTGTCGAGTAGATTGTGCAGAAGCTTGCACTTGGTCTTCTTAGTGATGCCCCTGGGGATCAATGAAAACAAAGCTGTTGGTTGTTCGTTTGTTGAATCTTCTCCGTATCAATTTTTGAGCGGCGCGTTTCCAGCTTACAATCAATCAAGTAAGAACAAGTGAAAATCACTGCCAACTGTTCGAAATTCCAGGACGACGGGTGTCAATTCACGGCCGGGGGGCCTGGTTGGCATCAACTTCTCTACTATGACCTTAATGTGTGATATGGAGATTTGAGGCAGTTCACTTACGGTGGCCATCTATGCGATCAACGGTCGTCGGGGCTGTGCAGCCAAATACACACTTAGGTCCTGTCTACATAACTGTCGTTGCATACAACATAAATTCGAAACTACGAATAATCAATTATGTTCCTGCTGCGTGATGCGACACCGCCGTAAAAAGACTTACGGTACACATCCAGATTTTGAACAATGTTGTTGATGGGCTACCGTTTAGTTGAATTGTTTCTTACACTTTTCACACACCCGCCCGTGTACACGTGGTGCGCGCCCACTCGTGTGCACTAATTCGCAATTCGGTGTCTGATCTCTGACTGACCAAGGTCACTTCCATCTCATTGGCTGCTATACAAATAAACATGCTGCACTTACGCGATTCAACTGAGCTGTTACAATTAGCTTTACCAATTTTCATGCTGCCAACCATGTTCGTATTTGAAAGGTTCCCGACCAAAAACAGATGTAGGAACTTAATCTAAATTGTCAATGAAACTTCGCCTTAGGTGATGTCCAATACCAAAACATGAGCACATTCCAAAAAGGAACTTTCCACAGAGCGTTCTGCAAAGCTACATCAGTTTTCCCATGCGTAGAATGTGAACAGACCACATAATTCAGGCTTACAATGAGAAAAAACTAATTAAAGCGCCCGGTTACGACATATTTATGTTGTCTGCAAACGAAACAGCTCAATGAAAGGACAGCCAAACATCAACAACTTCACCAGACCGTCAGGTTGACGAATACAGAAATTGTCGCTCAGACTGGAATTCAAGGTTATTCAGAGGTGGTCCGCCTTTTGCTAATAACTATTAGCCTACTTGCCGAAAAATAAGTAGGCAGGTACAGTACTGCATAAATGCCGTTCCGCAATGCGCACCAATGATATTGTCGGTGCGTCCGCACATGCACGTGTATCCTCCACTTTTATGGTTAATGATTAGGCCATTTTCAACCATAACACTATATTGTTTAAGTCCGAGGATGTGCGTCATTTTGCGTAATTAAAGTGGTGAGATTTATGGTTCTGATTGAAACTGTTCAAAACCAGTCTATCCCACTTTAATTCCCGAAACTGCGTCGGAGATAGGCTTGTATTAGAGTGCTTCCGAAGTTACCACATCTGGATAAGTGATTCTACGCCGCTGAACTATACAGAGCTGAGCAAGAAATTATTGCCGTTTACTGAATACTTGCGCATACACTGGAACAGTAAGTCATCAAACTGCAGATTGTGTAGGTAGCTGTTTTGAGTGATACGTTTAGACAGTAAGGGGATACTCACAGAGTACTGGTAAAATGGTCTTTGGATCTACACATTAAAGTTTATCCATGGGAAGAGCCCGAACAAGTTCCAATTAGCAATCCGATAAACCATGAAGAAATAAGCTACACTATTAAGAACAACAGTTAGTCTAGTTCCGATTAAAGTAGTCGGGTGCGTAAAGCTGCTCCTTCTATGGGCGGCAACCTCAGTGTCATGGCAGCGTTTAATGAAGTTCGTGAAAGCCCTAAACATTTGGCAATTTCGTATCTTGAGTACCACGATTGAAACATTAGAACGGCTCTTCAAGAGGCATGATACAAACCTCCAACCGTCCATTTGAACGTTAACTCATGCAACCTGACACTGCCCGGGCTGCGCAAGGCCAACCTTGAGTTATGAATGTACCGTGCAGTAGACAGTTTTCGGCATCACGGCGAGTAGTTGTGTTGACACTTGGAGAGACCTGTTCTAACACTCAACGGAGGTCATACTATTAGCATCACTTGAGGCTAGTTGGAAAACGAGTAGATTAAAACCTACACAGTACATTGACCACAGATCCAGTCCACAACTGGACTGACCTGCTGCAATTCCTAAATGAACTATTACTTCGGGGCTGAGCAGGGATGGGTTAAACTTATGGCAGCACCTACCCGTCTGACAACTGGTCGGAACCACTGCAGCTTAGTGTATCCAAAAACTCAGTTTGCGATCTGTTGACGGTGGTGAGTAGCTGGTGGAAGACACCTCACAGATACACGAAGTCACGCGCATCAACTTTCGACAGAACAAGAAAAAAAGACGGCGTTGGCGTGCCCCGATTCTTCCCTCTCAGATAGCCATTTTGATCGCAGGGTCAAGTACGAACTAATAACTTTTATTTTACTTTCATCAGAACAGAAAAGGGACATACATCACGGCAATGTTAATATACAAATTCTCGACAAATCCACTTTTCTGTTCCAATAAGAAAACTTGTCTTCCCTACATGCAGACACATGATGCCTATCACCGTTACCACTTTTAATATACTACTAAAAGCCCATTTAACTTGTGTAATGCCTGGCATGCTCAGAAGAAACAAGGTAAGAAATCGCTGGGCCAACCACACTACATCAACACGAAACCATACCTGCTTCCTTGGAAACCAACTGTATCAGAAGCACAAATGAGACCCAGCAACTTCGGCTAACATACTGCACACATAAAAGCAAAAACCTTAACTAGGTCAGACCAATTGCGGATAAAGCATCGACAAGTCGACCACACCGACATGGATGTCCCGTCATGCAAGTTCACAATGATCCATACAAGAATTGCCTAAACAATCTACATTCGGTCAAGGCAGGGGCGCGCCGGAGCATGCAGCTAAATAGATCTAGTAGCAGTAGCGAGTAAACAGCTAACTCCGAAAAGCGGTAAGCACACAACTCATAGGGAAAAGCGAAAGCCCAACTAAACAAACTACAGATTGACAACAAAGTTGAGCATCCATGGGAAACAGGCTTTGGGGGATGAAGCAGTTTGGGACTTCACCATCACACAGGGCAGTAAGTCAGTGCTTAACTATTGTGCACTGACAAAGAGAACCAGTCCCAACTAAGAAGGAAAGGGGCTGAACAGTAAGAACAACTATGCATGTACCCAATTACTCAACATCAAGGCACCCTCACCATGCAAACGAACAATAGAAGTGAGCGCAAGATGTCACCGACAAAGCAACTTCCCTACGGCATTTATTGTCTAGCCTCATGAAGTGCCGCTACCTCAGACAACTTGATCAAACAACATTCAAGCAACTGGACCTAAGCGGCCGTCGATTCCGCGAGGATTACAGTCCGAAAGACGAACCCGAACTACGGAGGTCAACTTCTTGTTGAAAGACCTCATTCCCCGTGTCGGGTCATCGTCTGTCCACCTAGCAACTTACGCCAGTCGGCCGCACCAACGGCGGAGTGCCCAGCAGGGCATCCTTACCACATGGCTCAACTATCTCCAAGAGTGAACAAAACAATTCGTATGGCATTCAGCAACAAACATCCGCTTCATAACCTTTACTGCCACCCTCGATGTGAACGACCGAACGCAGACATTATGAGCGGCCAATTTTCTGGACCGTAAAATAACACAAACCTTACAGCTGCACGTGCGCGGCCCCTTAGCTTCAGAGATGTCGCCGTCGCCAGAGGTTTCCCAGATTAGCGAGTACCGCCATAACCTTAGAAGCATGAACTTCAATTGGGGAACCATTGACCAGGCTGCTACATTGCTGCTTTGTGGTGGGAACGCGGTAGAAAAAGACTAGCCCACAAAGCGTTCTGACTGTTTTAGACTCATTATGGTTTGCCTCGGTAGACTTCATTGACAGTCGTCCTTGACAAGTAGTGTTGAGAGCTAAGAACGCGGATGGGGCAAAGATTGTTTATTCGGAAAAGTAACGCATAGAGTGCGGTAGGGGACCGCATCTGTTTACAGGTGACCCGGATTGAGGCATCAAAGAGGCCAAGCGCATCCTACGGAAATTGGTCTGTGGTAAAGCTACTAAAGTAAAGAATGGAACCCATTGCAAACACTCGAAGCAGCTGAACATAAAAACTTAGTTGTTACAGAACGGTCTTAACAGATTCATAGGGATTTCACCGAAGGGGAGGCGGCTTCGGAAAACGATAAGGATAACCGGATCGAAATCAGCTCTCGAGTCAAAAACCAACACCACCACTGGCTTCCCACAAGCGCCGACGCTCCCGACAAATGCGATGAGTGCACCGTCACCAGGTCGGAGTTACGACTGGACCTCGCGGACTTACATGCTCCTCTGGTGACCTGGCAGTGGTAATCCAATGGGTAAGCATGCATTGCGAGAGACAAGACATTCCTCGACGGTCGTCAGACTTCGGGCGACTTTCGAAGGCAGAAATAACAGCCATGAGTCAGTTCTTCAGCCTCACAATCAAACTCTTGGTACAATATATTGTTGCGCCTCAGTATCAGGACCAACTCACCATTCTACAACCGGATGCCACCAGTGCCAGAAATACCGCTGTAAACGTGCAGTCATATATGAGTCAAAAAGGAATCCCGAAGTGATCACAATGTAACCCAATGCACCAGATCAGTTGAATTTTAAGTAGTCGATCCGCACCCTAACTTAAGATGAACGAAAGAGTGTCGATTTATGCATTTATGTTAGAAAATGCCTAATGAAAAATGATTAACATGAGGGTTAACGGATGGACAGAAGTGAAACAAACACGGACATCATGTAAAACAAGACCAATAATAGAATAAGTGCTAGCGCCTCAAACCCAGCTATTGGGAGTAGGCGGTGGGCGAATCACACACCATGGGAGTATTAAAATACAAGCCTGGAAACAGGCTCCCTGAATTGTACAAAACGTTGGCGAACAGTGGTGGCTACTAGCCAGCAGGTAAATGCGAACCCATCCAACGAAAGTAGGTGCACTAATGGATATGCACGAGTGTAGCGGAGTTGAGACCAACATACAGCAAGGCCCGTTGGAGTAAAAAAGAGCGCCTTTGTCAGTCGCAAGGGAATAAGAACAATTGCAGGCTAGCAACAATCATAATAGTGAATGAAAATGTACACTGAGAGTGACCTCTCATGTACAATGAAAAGAGGTCACCGTCAACACAGATAGAAAAACAACACAGGTCGGATTAGCGCGTAAAGCAGGGAAAAATCCACAGTTAAGTGCTTCCTACGACTCCAGCTGAACCGCCTGCGGCAGCCTGTCTAGCAGATACTCCGGAGTTGGAAATATTTGGACCAGAAGGTCCTGTGGGTGAGCCGATAATCCCGCCTTTGCGCTTTAACAAAGTCGGATGTATGCATGGGAGAACTCCGCCGTGACTGATGTGAACGTGTTTCAAAAGTTCATTCAATTCAGCATCATTTCGCACACCGAGCATGATGTGGCGGGGGGTGATTGTCTTCCTATGTGGAAAAATGAAAGTGGTATGTTCAAAGGCATATAAGTTACTTTTAACTGATGGCACATCTGTCAGCAATACTACCTTCAGAAGAGCAACATATACACGACCATTTGGATTTCTAAACCAATAAAAAGCCGAGATGACGAGTGAGGGTAAGCTACATTTGCTAGCGGGACATCCGACAAGCAAGGTTTAGCAAACAAAGATAAGACGAGACGACGATTGAACAGGTCACACTGATAAGTTATTCGGAAGTGACCAATGAAACCACCAATTTAGGCCAGCATGTCCAACATCTGCGTTTTTCTTTAGGATATGCACCGAAATACTACAGCTCAGTTGAAAGACACTTGCAATACAAGACAATTTTTACCATGTGATACACGTGGGCTGAGTACCGTAAGTTAACCTAAACTTAGGCAACGGCAGTTGCGATGACCAGGGTTTGGACTCTCGTTCGTGAGACCGACAGCCAACACCGTTACCATCGAGCTCAATTATTTTGTAGCTGACATTCAGCTTCACAACGAACTATTTTGATGATACGGAAATTCCAGACTAGTTATTCAGCAAGAATGACCAATAATAATGTTTAACTGTATCAGGAAGAACATGCCCTGAAGTGAAATCAAAAGTAAGTACGATATCGCAAGTGGATTAATACGGACAATGAACAGGCGACAACCACAACACAACGTGAAGCGAATAGTAGGGTGATAGGTGCTTGAACTTGTATCGTCAAATATATATATATATATATATATATATATATATATAATGGAGTAACTGCGCAGAAAGAGACTAAATATCTTAGAAAAATCCCACTGTCGTGAATAGTGCAACTAATTGAGACCGACGGTCTCCCCAAACAAACGTCCAAAATAAAAAATCATTAGGAAAAGTGGAGGGTTGCAGCATTTGACTACTCAAATGGTAGGTAACATCATGAGAACGGTGATTCATTTAAGACGATGTGGTTAGAGGTCCCAGGATAAAGAATGTATGAAGCGGAAATGCGACAGAAATGTGGTCAATAGTACCGCTTGGCTCAGTTAATCAGAACACACTACGTCTCCGTAACAGTAAATATAATAATGCAGTCATTCCGATTATTCAAAAAAGAAAACGTGCATAAAAAGAGGTTTCAATGACAGCATTTTAAACATCCGTTAAGTACAGATGAGAACAACACCTGCACCATGCTCCCCTCGACTTGCAACTCTCAAGTTGAAGAATGGCAGTATTTTTACATAACAATACGCAGTTACGTGACTGACATCGGTGCTACAACACATAAGAGGTGGAAAGAGAGAACAGAAAATGGTAAGATTAACGGATGGGAAATTTCTGGGGGGATACAACGGACCGGAACAGGAACCACGATAAGTACCGCTGACAGCCAAGGATGTTTACTGTCCTTTAGACATAAGGTAGAAGACGAGGTATCTTCTGAAACAAGTTTTCATGTTCGAAAACCGGACTATCCAAGGTTTGCCAGAGTGTGACATTTACCTCAAGTTGATGTATGTGAACAGACCGTAATGTAGTGGATTGGGTTGGCATGTGTAAGACGTGTGCAACTGGGCCGCGTTTAGTAAGCAGCAGCATCTGCTTGTACCGTGGATGTCAGTGGACCTTGATTGTCAATGTGGTGCTTTCATCAAACACTTAATGTTTTAAAGACATTCTTCGAGCGGGCTGTCACAGTTGTTAAGGCGTATACAACGGTTTGTATAGTCGCATTATCCGAACAACAATGAACAATCACCTAATGACCCAGATCACGTGAGCTCCCCGGATGGCATAAGTTAGCAGACGCCACCCGGGCTTCGGCTGTCATCAGACATTCCATTACAGTCAACTCAACTGTTCGGTCATCTCTAACGATTCGACTGAGGGAATGCAAACGAGCGTCCCTGCCAGTGGTGAGACGACACGTAGCAGTTCGTAAACGAAGTTGTACCAAGCCGAAGCACTGGAAGCTATAGTCCAGAGGTCACCATCCTTCTTCTGGACAAGAGACGGGTACAATACCACTGAGTGGGTAGCAACCAAGTCTATCCACAGCTAGTAAATAAAATTAGCAAGAGAGCAAAAACATGGCTGTGACATTTACTTTGAAAAAACATCATCGAGGTTGCGGAAACAAACAGAAGAAACTGGTGCTATCCTTACCGCCGTTTGTCACGTGAAAGTCTCCCAATACTAACCGACAAACAAGATCATACAGATACAGAACGTAATCCAGATGGACATCAACTAGTTTGGTCGCACACACGCCATCGTCATTCTCAGCGCTGAGCTGCACCCGTAAGTGTTAACTCCGACTGCCGCTGCTCTTGACAGCAGTTCACGAAGCATCACAGTGATAAGAGCGTGATGTAACATTGGCAAGAAAGAAGAACGAAGACGTGGAAAATAGCCAAAAACCTCGCGAATACCAGTTCACCGTTGATTACGATACACTGTCACATCTGATGGCGTCCCCAACCAGCAATGGGGCTGGTCACAACCTTTCTAAGTGAGCAAACGGTACTGACTAACTTTGCTCAGTGGAGGGGTCAAGGCCTTAATAGCCTAGGAACACACCATTGTCAGAACGCCCAGCGGTCTCTTCCAATCAGCAGTCACACTGAACAGTGCGCAATGCAACAGACGCCCCGTCGACATACGGAGTACGTGATCCAGCCACTGTGCACTATTCACTTCCGTTATTTCGGTTATCACCCATGAGTTGGCAAGTATCCCCAACACGTACTGACGCACCTCCCGTGTCGTTCACATGGCCTATTTGACACGACACAATCGGTAGAGACAAAGGATGTAAACACCGTATCTTCCATACGAGTGGGTAGAGTGAAAACCGGTTATCTCTGCGACAACAGAAATGGCGAGGATTAGCAAATATAATAACGAAGTTTCGGTATCTTCGTGGACTCATTCGAAAAATAAGCTAATGGGATGACACTACTTGGAGAAATGGAGCGATTAACAATCTCCGGTGACCGACCTGTAACAACAAGGACAGGATAAAGGGCAATCTGAAATAGTGACATTTCCTTGTGCTATCGACCAAAGACGCTAAATTACGTTAAAACCACGGGTGGATGTCGGTTAGTGAGTCGCAGGTCGTCCAACCTTGTGGGGGTATGTTGAATTGTCTGTGAATTATCATTGAGTGGGACAACATCGGCTACATACCCTAAACCAAAGAACCTATACCTATAAATTCAAGGTTGGACGGAGCTCCTCGAAATGTCCACACGTACACCTACTTCCAGATTCGAGCCATGCCCGAGGAGGAACTGGCCAGCACTGCCGGTGATTGTGTTGTAAGCATCGGCATTAATTATGGTTGTATTATCGGAGATGGAAATGCTTCCGAGAGTTCCCGGTGGCAGTGGTTTGTTTCATCCTGATAACGCGTTGTGTCCAGCAAGCCTCGCGTCCGGAGATCCATCGGCTGGCAACTGAACGTGCAGTAGTATCATAAGAGGCAGTGTTGTACTTGTGCAATGCACGCCGTATGTGATAAGCATAAAGTGTCTGTGATCTTGCTAGCTGAGATACGTCAACTCGTGGTGGACGGTGAAGCGACCTTCCACTAAAACGCAAAGCGAACTTGGCATATAACAATACATGACTGAACGAAGTAAATCTCTGCGTAAACTCCGTCAGAGGTCGAACGATTTGTGCTGGTATCACGGCAAGTTTAACAACCGCGCGAAGTGTTGCTTCGCCCACGACGGCTCACAGTGGTGACAAACGTGACCTGCACCCCTCCTAGCAATCGTCCTTTTCGCGCAACGGATTTAGGTTCGGGGATCACGTTCATGGTCGATATCGGGCGGAAGTCAGCGTCGTTTCTTCACCATTCGGCGAGGCGACCTCCTCTTCTTTACTCATGCTTCATGTCGCACGTCTATTCAAACCTAAGGTCAACGCCCACTCACGTGACATCGATCTTGGGCGAATATTTTACTGGGTTTTTGAAACTGCAGTGATACCCTTCAGCGTTTCGACCTGATAGTCAGTACACGGAGAGGAAATGTTACTGAATCCCACGCAAAAATGAGCATCGAAGGCATACGCTGAGGTCGTTATCCTTCGACCTGAAACCCCTCAACCCTATACATCTTTATTTTTTGGAGTGTCCACAGCACGTTCGATCCACGAACAAGCCACACTCTGTCAATTCTGTTTGCACGCACCATCTTAGGATCAACGGTCTGTCAATGTCGTATAGGCCGAGAAGTCTGGCTTCGGAAGAACTTGAAGCAGCTAGGGCGGAGTTCGAGCACATGCTCGAACTAGGAATAATCCGCTTCTCTAAAAGTCCACAAGCCTCTCCACTTCACACTGCCCCGAAGAAATCAGATGACTGGCGCCCTTGTGGCACGTAACGATGCCTCAACAAGACAGCAGTCCCCTATGGGTATCCTATCCCTCACACACAGGACCTGGCTGTTTGCTTTTCTGGCAAAATGGTATTCAGTAAGATCATTCTGGTCCGCGCCCATCACCAGATCCAAAGAGAGGTAACAGATAACGCTAAAACGGCCGTAGCCACGCTTTTTAGCCTATTCGAATGTCTGTGAATGCCATTTGGCCTTAGCAACGCTGCACAAACCTTCCAGCGTTTCGTCCACCAAGTATGCCGAAGGTTTGGTTTCGTCTACTCCTGTTTAGGCGATATATTAGTAGTTAGTTCTTCCGAAGAACTTCTGCAGCACCTTTGTCCTCTGTTAGCCAGGTTAGCCCAACATGAAGTAACTACCAACTCGGCTAAGTGCGAACCGCGTAAAAGGTGGTATACACTTTTTTGGGGCACATTATTTCTGCTTGTTTTGCCAGCGAAGGTAGGTGCTGTCATTGGCTTTCCAGAGCCAACATCTATCAAACAGCCTCGACGTTTCGTCGGCCTGATTAATTGTCACAGCCAGCTTACCCCCATTCTGCACAACTGAAACCACTTACGGATTTACTCTGAAGCGGCAGACAAAAATTCAATTTGACGGACACAGCTGGCACGACTTTCGTCGAGCTGAAGACTATTTCAGCGTTGCTATTCTAGTTCACCCAGACCTCCATTTTTTCCTTACTGATACCTCGGACTTAGCTAGCGGTACCGTATTACAAAAGCTTGTCAACGAACAATGGCAAGCCCTAAGTTTCTTCCCCACATCCTTACTACTTGCCAAATCCCGGGATAGCGCGTCTGGAAGAGAATCACTTGCTACTTACTTAGGTATCCGCCATGTATTGGAAGGTTTTCCTTCCAGCGTGTTTACTGATCACAGGTCATTGGTGTATGTACTTGGGTTTTGATTAAACAGGTACACTTCCAGGGAGAACAGACACCTGTTTCGCAGTTTACCTGCGACATGCGGCATTTTTCAGGTGCCTTCAATCCTGTTGCTGACAGTCTTTCATGCCTACTTATGCCAACCTGAGTGATCCACCTGGGACCCAGGCGAGAGAGCCTGATTTCCAAATGTCTGCACAACGCTACTCTTTGAAGCTGCGCGCCATTCCACTGTCCAATGCAGACGGAGACATCTTTTGCGATATGACCACAGGTAATCGGAGGCATGTAGTGCCACTAGCTTACCGGCGTTCTGTCTTCAACCAGCTTCACAATCTCACGTACCCTGGTATTCGCACCACTATTAAGTTAGTAGCAGACCGATTCGTCTGGCCTAAGGTTGACCCCGACGTTCGTAACTGGGCACGCACTTGCCTACAGTACCAACGTCCCAAGGTGCATAGATACACTCGAAGCTTAACTTCTCCATTCGGTCTATCAGATGCCAGGTTTTCACACGTCCACCTAGATTTAGTTTGACCTTTAGCACCTTCAGCCGGCTACGTTTAAATTTTAACTTGTGTTGATCATTTTTCAAAATGGTTGGGAACCATCCCTTTGAGGTTATCGTGAACTTTCTTGGAACGCTGGATGGTCAGCTACGGATGCCCTACAGTACGACGGACCGCGGATCACATTTCGAAAGCTCAGCAGTCTAAGATATGACGAACGCCAAAGCACTTCATTATCGACCGTCATGATAACGTTTCCATCGGCCGCCTCAGTCAACCAGGTGAACGACGATGTCGCCCGAGCTCCTCTACAGTCATTCGTGAAATCCCCCGTCACCACACCGTCCTCTTCGCCGGACACCTCCACACCATTTGCCCTGCACCACATGCGATTAGGACGTCGTGTTCGCCTTCCAGCATCTTTTGTCGGCGTTTTTTACTGCACACTACTCTCTTCCAAGTAACGTCCTCGTTTTAGAAAACAAGAAACGCAAAACAAGAAAAGCGACAGAGAACGGTTAGTGAAGCGAAACGTGCTGTTTAATTGCTACTAGAAGATTATAAGACGAACCTGTATGATTTTTGATCGCCAGGTACTTGTTTTCTTTCTACGTTAAAGGTCACGGAGAGGGGAGGGCACACTCCTGTTTGTCGTCGCGACAGTGGGAAAAGCCTACTCTCCACCTTTTCCTCCAGTTTTAGTGGGTTTAGTAGCCCGCTTCTATAGCACCACCGTAGGGGCGCATGGACGATCTCGGGTATAGCAAGCAGGTTGACCCCTCTTTACGTTAACGACGCTCTTCAACGTGCTATTCGTAGCTGTTCTTGAATGCGTCAGACCTTCACCCACCCCACGGTACGTTCAGTCTTTAATCCCAAGCCTGAATAGTCCTGGGGATCTTCAAGATATCTCGGTATGCCACGCATTCCAGCTATCTTGCTAGTTAACTTGATGGTTGGCGATATTGACGTTGGTTGGTTGCATGTCTGCATTCTCTCCTCTGTTCGATTGTCCAAGATCAACAAGCATTCCCGGTCGTTTACGAGCTGGTTGGTCTTGCTGCTTTTTGTCGTACTTTGCTTACAGCTCATTTTCCCAGTCTACCATTATTCGGTTTTCTGGTTTAATTATTGTGGAGAATGGGAACGGTTCTAGACAAAAACGTTCCAGTTTTCCACAGGCTGTTCTCCAACCCGCAACCTGGAGACGCGTTCAGTGGCTTTGAAGCCACCTACGCACCTATCAGGTAAAACGGTGCGTCTTCATGCCTCCCTCTAGGGGGCCATCGTTAATACGTTGGCTTTCGCTTGTCAGCACACCCACTGCGGCGACGAACGAACGAGCTGATTTAGAAATAGACGGGCACATGGTCGACATTCATCAAAGCCGACCTAAGCGACCATAAGATGTCAACAGCCAAAACGTCTATGGAGAAGTGAAGCAAGTCCGAAAACGGGCGACACCTCGTACGCAACTTCCATTCCATGCACGTCCGATCCGTGTGGACTGAGCGGAGACAGAAACAATTCCAGACCGTATTCAGTGACAATCACTTCAATCGGCCACAAAACTTTTGGGAGATATAAGCAAAAGCCTTAAGAAGATAACCTCGCGACCGTCCGGAAATACATACCCCCGGTAAAAACACCAAATATGAGTGTCTACTCTGCCGGCGTTCAGGAGTTCTCCAACAACGCAGTTCATGCGTATTCCAGAGTGTATTCGATGGATGAGATGAAGAAGACTCACAGATACAGCAGAGTGCGTGGGTAGTAAGTCTGGACGAAACTGGAATAACTTCGTATGGCCAACAGATGTGGGTTGGGAACAGAAACAAGGTTGGAACACATGAACACCCAGAAATAAAAGCACGTGTATAAAGTTAATATGTGCTTGTTGCATGCTGAAATAGTTCACTCTGAAAAATGTACCAAAAGAATCGCACATTGGAGGCGTGGCAACTAAGAAAGTAATTTTTAAAAACCATGGTGAGAGTGGAAATCAACGCACGGTGAGTTAGAAAAACTGCTCACGTACCTTTTGTTTGCTTTGGCTGCATTTCCTGAGAGTTCGTTGACTTCGGCGACAAGATACTCAATAACGGCCGACATGTAAACCGAGGCCGCAATGGATGTTCGTCGGGCATACCTGCCCTTCTTCAGATAACGATGAACGCGACTGACAGGCATCACCAACCCAGCACGGGTGGATTTAGTGTGTTTCTTCCCTCCAGCCGGTTTTCTAGCTTTACCACGGCCCGACATCATCGACGTAAGAAAATTGCCCGGGACAGTCGACTTTCCCGGTCAGGAATGTGCGCCGGCGCGATTAAACAAATCGTGCACAAACAAACAACAAACATGGGTCAAATTTTAGTACGGGAATTTCAACCAGAAATTCAGTAGATTTAAATAACTGGGCCTTGTGTGGATGTAGGTGATCTGAATAGGGGTCATTATTAACACTTGTATCGGTGGTCAGTGGACTGCTAATGAGTGCAGGAAGAAGCAGCATTTGGGATTGCTGTACCACAATGCGTAGAATTACGGAGATAAGCACGATAAGGAAGAAACCGAAGAACAGGTGCAATATCTCAGCTAAGACAGAGAATGATGCTCGAGACGAAGTTGAACTTTTGGAACAGGGTTGGCACAGTCAACACTCTGGAAAGCATACTACAACTTACAGACACGCAGTGAGAAGCACATATGCCTACGCTCCATTGGGTCACATTGTCCCTCGAATTCAAGAGACATGTCTCCAACACCGTTCTTTCTGGTCATACTAGACACCGATTTGCATGGTTGGTCACTTATTTTTGAAATGAAGAAAGTGGAGATCAGATCACCTCTAATCCGACGGATGTCTGGTGGACAACTGTTAGGTTTTGTAAAATATGTGTTGTAAGGCTCATCCGTTAACCCACGAACGGCCTCGATGGCAGGCCGGTGAACATTGTTGGGGAATAACTTTTACTTTCGAGGAGAAGAGGCCAAATTTTAGATCCATATTCAAGGTATGGCGAATGAAACTTGAAACAAGGGGAATCAAACTTCTCGAAAAGTCGCTTGAATAACGCCAATTCGTCACTAGTACTTCTTACGTGCGCATTTACACTGATGGAGCTCAACAGAGAGCAGAACAGTTGTCCCAAACTCCCTCTCCACGAGGACCAACGGAAGAGGGAAGTCACCTAAACGGTAGATAGTATGCAACGCGTGTCGAGTACGCATAACGTTGCAATTCACGGCGTTGAGTGAAATCCCATTCATTTGAAATCAACTGAACAAGATATTTGGATCGTCTTGTACATTGGTTGTATCCAATGGTTACCGAATTTTAGCGTACTTCGCAAACACTAGCAGCGGAGACGAAAGCGAACTAGGGAGATCATTGGTAGAAATAACGAACAGGGAACGACCAGTGATAGGACTCTGGGGCACGTCACTAAAACCGTTATGGCAAATGAGGTACTCGCAGCTGACGCGTGTGCGATAGTGTTGGATGACACGATATAGTTCCAGTCACCTAAGGAGTTCACTCTGTAATCCAGAGTGCTCAAGCCTGCCAACCAAAACCAAGCAGCTCAACCGGTCAAACGCTCTAGCGAAATCAAGGCGAACGACGCCAACGCCAATACTTTGGTCTGCTGATTTCATTCACTTATCAGGGACTATCAGTAGATTCACCGTGCAGAAACAGCCATCTCTAAATCCATGCTGTATACCAACAAAGCCGTTGCGAGTGATTGAGTAGTCGCGGAACAAGTCATGCTCAGGCGGTTCCATTACTTTTGACAGGAAGGATAACAGCGATTAAAGGACAACCACCAGGACGGCAGCGTCTGTCATACATGAAGGCGGCAGTGATATGAAAAAGCTACGAACAGTCGCAAAAGCACATGAAAACTATCAGCAATTGTGTGGTTCCATGATATAATATTGTGGTGGATTGTCAGGTCGGAGGTGCGAGCTTTCGAACGCTCGGCCGAATACCTCAACGCGGGGGGGGGGTACGTCCAAAAGCCTGCTGCGATCGGATCAAGGACAACGTGCGCGACCGGATGAGTCATCGCTCGACTGGACCAGACCAACGGGCGAGGCAGGGCATGCGAATTACGACAGACGGTCAGATCGGAGGCGTGGTTTTTCAAACATTTAGAGGAACATCTCGGCACGACGTTGGAATACGGTCAGGACCAACATTGTGTTAATGGCGGACAGCATGAGCAGCCGGACGAGCCATTGCGCAACGAAATCGGACAAACAGACGGGGAATAGCGGGCGGAAAACCCCCCGAGAGAAGGTGCCGATCACACACGTGAACCGGTTAGAAGTGCACACAACGTGTGAACGGAAACCGGGGGGTGTTGTGGGCTGGAATTATGACTCGTAAACGAGAGAGCGCGCGTTGCATGTGACTGGCGATTTGGACAATAAAGATTGTGTTTTATTGGACGCCTTCTCGCTACAATATGTCAAAATCGAATCGAGTTGGAAACGGCCATTCGGGCGCCAAAAGAAGTTTTTCAAATATTTCGCAACATATCAAAATGCATATTTCAGAAAAGATATGTAGATCTTATTGAGTGCAACAGTTGTGGTGCAGTGAGATAATCGGCCATAGCTAAAAATGGCTCATATTCCCACTTTTCTTAGGGACTCTGCCTTTTTCTCGATAAAAGCTCCACGTTTTCTTCCGTAATAAACTTTGCGTTCCGCAGTTGCTTCCATCGGAATCTTCAGGATGGACTACACACTTCTGTCCTTCAGAAACACTGAAGATCGATGTTTCACAGCAGACAACACAAGCTAGCTGCAAATCACACATTCGCAGCACGTAATGCTGGCTGAGCACCAGCGTCATTAGTGGAACTAACGTATTCCTCATACCACTCAGTAGATTTGGGGGACGGATCGGCGAGGTCTCTGGTAGTGGCTGCATTTGTCTACTCTCACCGTGGTATGAGCCTTTCATCGAGCATGGTGAATCCAAACAGGCTGCGAGTTGCGTTTCAGAAATAACGCTCCTATCATTGCGAAATTGATGGTATTCTCGAGAAAGTGGAACTCATTCCATTGTTGGGGTAGATGAGTCACCGTTCATGAAGAAGAAGTACCATCATGGGTACCACTTCCAAAAAGCCTGGGTACTTGCTGATAGGAAGGGAAACTCGGGTGGCCTTGATAATGATTTGCCCTTGGAACAAGCGCGACACGGCCACCATATTACCTTTCATCCAAAGGCTTGTTCGAGTGAGCCGGTCACGTTATCTATATCCTTCACTTCCAGCCTCGCACCATAATAGTAACGGAAGAATCGATGTTTTACACAGCTTTAGACGAACTACCCCACTATGAAAACTAGACAGTAAACCGCTCAGTTGAATTTGTGAAGTTGGGAAACAGGGTTATCCATACACAGAATATCAGAGACCTGCGGCAGTTTGCTAAGATTTTCAAGCTATGGCTACATCAAACGGACTTCAATTCCAGTCACATCTTCAGGTGATCACCCGTTGAAAACAAAATACGGGAAACGTGATGAACAATGTTTTGTTTATCCCGTTTTAATGGAAGTGATGCGAAGGATATAACACGGCCTGAGTAATGATAACATACATGCGTTACCCTGAATCACACCAGCAGCTGGTACGTCTCGTTGACTGGGCTTATGCACAGGGCTGGAGAGCAGCACGAGCGCAATCAAGACAAACTTGCGTTTGAACCGGTCAAGGTACATTACACTGATCTTCTTCACTCTCGTTGAAAGATAGTCTGATGAGACCATTGCAGGCACCGCTGAAATATCATCAACGTAAGGTACAATGATGACCGGTGGTCTGATAACCTTGGAGCTCCGGAGATGGCATTCTGGGACATTAAGTAGGCGAAAAATGGGAAAACATACCGGTAACCATCACCGAAGCATACAGCCTGCGATAACAGACCAAAAACCATCAGAATCATTAGTATCTATGATACGAATGTTCCACTGTTGCAACTGAAATTGTACGGGTGAGAATCAATGCCAACGTCTGAAAAATAACGGGCGTCAGAACGGGTCAATAGCCGTCAAATAAGTGAGCACTGATCTGCGTACATGTGACAAGCTGCATTCGATTTTTGTCAGTACGCGGGTTGTCATTGGTAGGGCGGGACAAAGTACCCAAATATGCACCATCCCCTATGGACCGTAGTTGGGAACAACCGCGTGGTAACATTATGCGCAGTCGTTTTCCGGAATGGTATTTCCCCGAACGTTTTCTACCCGAAATAATGATAGGGAATCGGACCGAACATGTAATTCAAATACACAACTAACCTACAAACGTGGTGGTTTAGCTTTCATGGAAACCTGCTCCGATATTTGTTGTGCGAACGCAGTACGGCCGAGCATTACAAATCGTTTATATCTCTCGAACCACAAAATACCTGGCGTTTCTGCAAAACAGAAGTGTGCATCCCACGCTAAAAATCTCGATGGAAGCAACTACGAAACGCAAAGTTTATTGTGGACGAAAACGTGAAGCTTTTATCGAGAAAATATCCATTTTCAGGTGAGGCCAATTTTTTCACTGAACCACAGCTGTTGCATTTTCCGTTGTCACCAATTAAACTTGGCCCTGCAGGTTTATACCCGCAAACGGCGAGCTATTTCCTACTTGCAAGTTTCCTTAAGGAACTAACAATTTTCTTGACGAAGCAGTCAGGGGTCTTCACGCCATATTTATCGGCCAAGTGGTATGGTGATGGGTGGCGGTATAGTGACACTTAAACAGTAAGACTGCAACCGTGTAGTCAAACGCCTGTGCGTTATTCGCACTGTTTTCTCGTGTTTGCTTTCTGTAGCCCTCTTAACCTGATTTTCTCTAACTCCCTGACTGCCATATATGACGGTTTGTTTTTGGTCGATGTGCGTTTTGCCCTCCATATATGGTAATAGTTTTGCCGTATAGATTTAGTTCCTCCGTGGCCTAATTTTGGATCGATTTTCCGGTGAAAGATTTTGAGTTAAACGATTGAATGCGTAATAAAAATAGGTCCAACGAGATCAACCATGAACATTTTTCGAGTGACCTCAGTTCATTTTTGTTGCCTCTGGTTACCTACAGATATCGAGGTGTTTATTTATTTGTATGAGCAGGTCCTTCATTACGAATTTGAACATTTTCACACGCAAAATGAGAACTCGAATTCTGTTGTCTACTCAAGGGATTAGTACCGTACTAAAGTGATCTTCTGCGAACAAACTTTCAAAAACCACTCGAGCGCTAAATTGTCAGCCCTGTCACTGGATATTAGAGAAGTACCTTGCCAAACTGTCGGCAAATGCCTCCTTTAATAAAGATTCATTCTGGTATGGAACAACTTAATACCAACCGTGGAAAATCTTCTTTACTCGACCTTGACCCGGGACGACAAGTTATATAAATATCTTTCCTAACTGGTGCAACAAAGTTATCCGTCAGAGTGAACGGGTCAGGTCGCCTGGAGGGGTCCGAAAATTCAATGCACGATGGTTGATAAACCATAAACTTGCCGTGAAGAACAGGCAGTAGTCTACCTGGATAAGTCGTAACGGTGACTGAAAGTACCGAAGAGGTAGGCAAACAACCGCGATGTACCACTAAATAATGTAACTTACCGGTCGTCACGCTCACTATTTTAGTGTAATAGACTGTAAAATAATCAGCGCGCACAGAGAAGACGAGAATGGCAGCATGTTGCTCCAAACAAGGTTAACTTCGTCACGAGGTATTATATAGGTGTGCGCGTTACGATGGCATTACTCGATACAGTTCACTCATCACACGGAAGAAGGCAGACGTTGGTTAAATTGAGATTAGTCTTCAAATAACGCTCGAAAAGTGCGTTATCAAAACGGTGCGACAGATATCGATCGTGGGAACCGCATAAGCAACTAACATGATGTAAAATAACAGATATGTACAACAAAGAGCAAAGCACTCCCCACTGGGGCGGATTTATATGATAACAGAAAACGCCCCATAAAAAGGGAACTACGATTCGTAGTCAACCGGGTGTTCAAGGAAATGTATCCTCCTTGCTGGTATGTGTACCGCTGAGATTCAGGGTTAACCTCAACAGTGGTTTGATTCGGGCTAATAGCCGCCGAGGGTTTGTTCAAACTGTTGGCGCTCCACAAGGTTTGGAAACATCGATAAGAAATTCGGGTGTGAGAAAACCCACAGAGGCAGAATCGTGACCACCATGCACGTCGACTATAAAATATTTGCCGTTGCAACAAGGTATCTTGCGCGGGATGCTATCCCGCTATGCACATTCCACTGGCAACGTCTGTGGATAGACCGGATATAGAACAGTCACGTCTGCGGTATAGCAAACTTCTATAAATTCTCAGACCACTAAAAGACCGATTCCGATCCAAAGGAAGGAGGGTTCTAACGACCAAGTTCCCATTTTTGATCTGCTGAAATAAAAGAGAAATATCAATAATCGGAAAGAAGTAAATGACAGCAAACCTCTATATTGAGTCCACCAAATTTACAACTTCCCAGTCCAACGGTTAGCGTGAACGTGGCCAAATATGACAATCCATCTAACGGTGGAGGGATAGAGCGCAAGTGAACCTATGGTTCATATAAACAAGGATCCAGCGGTGGGGATTAAGGACAAGCAAGCCGTGTAAAAGGAGGCTTCGACAAGTAAGCGATATCTAGTTTTAGTGGCATATGGAGATTAACGTTTGTGGGTGGAGTGGTTCATCAACACCTAAGTTGAATGGCCGTGTCAATGTTTGCAACTGGGGCATATACTCACTTTGGAGAAGATTTCGAACGTATGATGAAAAAGAGTCAACTAGAAGGAGGTAGATGAAAGGATCGTGGTCATTGACTTCCTATCAAACACACGACAGTTGTCAGACAATGAACGCAGGTAGCTACTGTAACACGAGTCACCACGAATTTGTTAGTGTAGCTTTCGCGAAGTAACATTATGAGGAAGGACAAAAGAGCGTATGCGCAGATCCGTTGGTTTTTCCCCACCCGGACACTTATGTGTCAGTTTACAACAAGCGTCAGCTATATAATTCTGTATTCACTTGAAATAGTTATGCTGTATAGCCACCATGTCTGAAGGGCGTACAAATTCGCCAGGAGGGTAAATAATCGATACAGAGGCCAGTTTCGTTGGAGCGCCGTCTGTTTTCCCCAACAGTAGAGCCAGTATCAAGTGAAACTGTTAGAAGTAATTTATCATATTTTGGCGTCCTCCTGGGCTGAAGTTGACATTGTGGGTCGGCGTTGAAAGCGCCTTACTAACCAATCCGAATGAGGTGGGATGCCGTTGAGCGTACAGAATCCTAGATTTAAGTTAATCCACAAAACGCACCAGACTGGACTTGGGCGCCGTGATCAGTTTTGTGTTCGAAAGGACGTCAAAATTAGTGATCCGATGTTCAGCAAACTCTTTGGGCACCGTTTCAGTCGATGTACCTGTAATAGGAACAACCACAGACCAGCGGGTTGATCTATGGATCGCAGTTAGAATTTGTGTGAAATCATTCGCAGAGGACGTGATCCTACAATATCCGCATGCAAGTTTTTAAACCGTGCGTAAAGCTCTAAAGCCATACATGGACTGGTGTAGCACACTTGATGAACTTTCTGTGTTGGTGAAATATACATTTTGTAGTCCAGGGACTCAAGCCCTTATCAGTTGACAAAAAGCTTCACGGTAGCACGTTTATCTGGGTAAGGTGGTAAATGAAGTGTTCAAACACTAGATGACTAGGCAATTCCGGAACACCGGACGTAGAGGTTCTGTAGATGTGTCGCGTAATACACGCACGGGACTAATTTTGTTGATGAGTCGCGCGCTTTATAGTCATTCATTTGCTGTGGCATAACTAATTCTGCCACATCCGGAAGATGTGGCATGTGGATGTGATCCACTCACAAGTGGGAATGTGTATGGACCTCAATATATATATATCCGATATATATATATATATATCCGATGAAAGATGAAGGTGTCGAAACTACCTCTGGCCACTCTTTTTTAGGCCTGGTAAGAAGATCGCCCGCTACTCGTTCACGGTCAGTAAGAAGAATGAGGTACCCACCACTAAATAAGTTTCGAAAACCTTTAGCGTCAACGTAGATAACCAGCTGTTCGCACCCAAAAGTTCTATACTTTGCTTTCGTTGCTTACAGTCTGTATGAAAAAAGGAGTGGTTGATGATGTTTTTTTCACAGGCTCCGAAAGACACTACCAACCGATGAACCAGATACAGTGATCATGAGTAACGGGTGGGTAATGGGGTCCAAATGCAGGCGATGACGTTTTACAGCATTACTTGATGTTAACTTAGCGCTGTCGAACGCCTGCACGGTTTCTGGTGGCAAAGTGGTGGTTTTGTTGCAAACGTCCAGTGCGTCTGTCAAAGAGGCGGATGTACTAGCAAGGTTGAGAATGAAGCAATGAAAAAGTTAGCTGTTCCGGAAAGGCTATAAAACTGCCTTATTGTGGGAAGCAACAGAAGGGATGCGACTCAACTGGTTCACAACAGATAATAGCACATTTTCAGAAAAATAGCTCGTTTGTCTCCCAAGTCCAATGAGAATTGAAAAGAAATGCCCCTACCACGTAGATATCGTGGTACTGATTGCGCACATTTCCATTGAAAAATCGTTCAGTAGGCAACTCCCGATAATCACTTGTTAAATGGTAGGTATTTCCCGAATTTCTCGGGAATATTTACATTTGGAAGTAAGAGGTCAGTGTGGTTAACTCTCGGAGAAGTTTTCGAGTCGCTCCTCGCCTAATTTCTCTGTTTACATTCTATGTCCTTCAATCATCGTGCAGTCCGCTGAAAATTGCCATGTCCTAACCAATGTGCGCGTTACAGTGACATCACTCGACACAGTTTACTCACTCATTGAGAAATGCAGGCAGTGGCTGGAAATTATCCGCAGGTTATAGTTTGTGGTAGTAGTAGTATAGTAACTTGTAGGCCGTTAATAAGTGAGCTTGTGATATCGTCAGAGTCCTAGCTGGTTGAATATTCTAGAAGGTGTAAAAATATCTTTTTTTGTTAGGAGAGAGAATTTTTCTACAATGTGGAGGACTATCATCAGGGGCACTAAAACTTTGCGGTAATTTGATAACGAAATACTTCGACCAGATAGGTGCGATGTGTAATTTGGTTGATAGGTGGATTTAGCAACGAATTGGTAACATAAGTAGGAACTACGTTAAATTGTGCGTTCGATAGTACTTGAAGTAGATACCGACAACTAACATAAACTTGATATTGTGCAACCATCGCAACATTGGAGTGGAAACGAAATGTACTTAGCAACGCTGTGGACAAATAACCACGAAGGTTGGACGATGATCCTCAGCCATAACATTAACGGTGGTCAGTATGATCTGTTTTATCCATTTGTTGCTAACTGTGGTCAGGCATAAGCTGCTCCGGCAGGGGGGTTACGAATCTACCCGCGAGTTCACGCAGCTAAAGGAATAGCCTGTGAGCAGAACCACATATTCTATCCGGAAGAAGAAAGGGTTGAACCAGTAGGGGAGCGGGCTCTCCCATTAAGACGTACAGTGTGTGACGTCTATGTTCAGCAGACATTCTGTTGTCAAAGCGCCGCGACCTATGGTTAAAATAAATTAGGAGGCTGAAAAATTCTGGAGCGCATTTATTAGGGGCACAGCATATTTTCCAGTTTCAGCCAGTTTTCCGCAGCCTTCTTGTCCTTGGTCCTCCTTTGGTAGATGTCCACTTTGTCCCGTATGTCTTAGTTTGAACGTCAACTATACGCAATACCGAGGGTATGTTATAAAATACTGTGGCCATTGGCGTCCGTGGCGTCAACTATCAAGACTGTCACACGAACTAGTCTGCGTGGATGAAAAACACAATACTCACCTTTGGGTGTAACCGTCACCGGTTACTAATAGGGCTGGACGTGGCCACATTTTAGGGTTCAACGTTAGAGGCGGCAAATTTTCGAACTGGATGTGACTGAGGCTACCTAATTAGTGTAATCATGGCGTACTCGATGAGAGAGTTTGCAACTGCACGGTGTGGGTGGGTGAGGAAGATATGTCAATATTATGCGCGCATTTTGGAGGGAAATTTGGATGGTGGTCATCGCGTTGATAAACGTTCACTTCGGCGAGTTCACCGCGGTAACCAAGGGGCGCCCCCATGGGACGTTTTTCATATCATCGCGGCTGCTTCGTATTGCAGGATGGCACCAAGGGGAAGTCTGTCTGTGGTAAGGCCGCCTTAGCTGCTTGAATGGACCGGTGCATGCAAGTTATGGCAGCCTTGGAAATTTGGCCTCCTGTCCCGGGCTTCACATTCCGCAGCTTGGCCACCCTGATGCGATACTTTGTAGCCCGGTCAAAATTGCTTAGAACCGGTAGCATTGACGTCTCGGGGAAATATGTCACTTCCAGGCAATTCATATTCAACGAACCAACGTCGACAGATTGAAAAGCGGCCCAGATCATGTGAGGTTTCAGTTGAAAACAACCTGCCGCATGGATAAAATTACGTTTTTCAAAACGGAAAGCACGTGAGTGCATGGTAACTAAATGGACCTGTACTAGCTGCGTTCACATTCGCCGCCACCGAGGTCTACCACATAATGCGTGACTTCATGGCTGATTCGCAGCTACCAAAAGTGATACATGAAATGCGTTTTCCGTGAACTCGTCCGGTCGGTTAGAGTGCGGCTCTCTACCTAAAGGTCGACGCCAACCACCTCAGGGCGGTCACATTCGTAAGTGCACCGCATCTGAAATCACGCATTAGCCACTCGCTATGCGATTAACTTCTAGTGATGGCCGTGGTTGAATGACCCCTTGGGTGAGTACGCCCTTTCTACCCACCACTTGACTCTTCGAACGGTTTTATGCGGAATTTCACAAGTGAACAAATTCTGACTGCACATCGGTGACCCAATGGGGCTTCGTATAAAGTTACGTTCGTTCCTTGGACTATTTCAGCATCTAGGTTGAACATAGACCATAAATGAGCAAAAGTGTTCACCAACCCTTTTAAGTTGTCAGAATTAGCCGTTCGATGAAGCAAATATATACTTCTAGGTGAACTGGTCTAAATAATGCTTCTAGGGATAATTGTGTGAGCTTGCCTGTGTCTTCACGGCATTTCGAACATGGAAATAGTATAAAACTATAACACATCCCTGGTCGGCCCGTGCTTATCGCGTTTGGGCCGCCATTTGGTTTACCACGAACGTTCTGATAGGAATATGACTGCCCATCATCTAACAAATTGTTGGAAATAAATGGCATTCGAAGGAGTATTTTTCACTGTGAACAAAGACACACCACGGGTCTCCCATGACCCATTCTCTCTGAGACCAGAGACTGACACAGATCCAAGCTGAAAGTCTTTGGGTGTGAAAATTTTATGGTACTTCCATGTCCGGGATGCTTTGATGAAACATGCAAGTTCATGTGGTTAACATTATACTCACCATTCAAACGAATTCACTCGGAAGCCCATATTTGTTTCATCGCGTGGCCACTTTAGATAAGCCAGAAGAACAAGTGAACACCTTTGTCTATTCATTAAGAAGGTTTAACCGAGATGTTGCAGTAACCAGGCGAACGGACCCGAGATTCATGAACTACCTCACGTGCAACTGGCAAAATATATGGCCAAAGTGGACCACCCATGCCTAGTCAGATGTTTTTCACGTCAAAGATCGAACAGATAACAGTCTGGAGAGTGCGAATTAGTGACTGGATGAGTTCAAAGTAATCGTACTGCACTTCAAATGGATTACACAATGTTGCACCAAGAGTTGGCGAGGCTGCGCGATTTAAAACTCAGGACAGGAGGCCGCATCATCAAGGCTTCCACACTTTTCATGCACCAATCCATTGAGACAGCTGGGCCTTACTACACATAGACTTCCCCCTTTTTCTGCCGTGCAATGCAAAACAGCCGAGGTGGGAGAAGAATGTTCATAAGGGGGTGCCCTGTGGATGGTGTAGTGACCCCGTTAGTATGAATGGTTATCGGTGCAATAAGGACCAGCTAATTTTCCATGTGGAGTGCATGGGTAATGTTGGCGTGTCGCACTGCCCATTCTGCATAGGGTATTTGAACCCCCCGCCAGGTACGTTATGATTTCATTAACTACGCTTGTTCAGTTGCATCGACCTCAAAAACTGTGCCAACTCCGACGCTGAAACAAAAGGAGACCGTACGCAGCACCATTATTGATCGGTGATCGAGATACTCCTGAAGATGAGTTTCGTGTTCCCCCTTGCAAGAGGATCCGATTGAAAGTGCTGGCAAATGATTACACGGACGTCATTGGCATCGGTAAGTGATGATCCATCTGCCATGTTACGTACCGCTTAACTATAGACCCACATATACAGCAAGAAGAGGACTTCCACTGAGACCCAACCAAAAGCAAGAAGGCTTTGGAAATCCGGATAGAATATTCCAGATAATGATGTACAAATACTGAGTGTGTTCCAACTCTTCAATTTTCACGTTGCGGGATTGTGACTATAAGGTGCTTACGGGATGTCCGTCAAACATACATGTCAGCAGGTCACTGCGGAAGGTTTCACGTGGTAGCATGCTTCGCTCCCGTTTCAACCACTTTGCCTTTCGGAGAGCATATAAGGTTTCGCCTCATGAGGGGTTCATGTAACTTCACAAACTTACTGATTTCTTTGTTACCATGATGCCAACCCAACTTGCGCTCGGTTAGAGCGAGCAGTGTATAAGCCAAACAGATCACACTGACATACGCCCGCATTATGTTCGGAAATCATTAGCTGCAGCCTTATCTAATTACCCACTGCGCCCTCAAATTCCAGTGATTCCCAGTTACAAGCGGGGATGATCACAAACACTCGCACTTATCAACTGTGGGCACCTATCACCCAGAATATCGAACGCACAAGTTCACGAAGAATGGTCCAGAACTTATATTGTGCACGTTCACCGATCGTTCTTTGCTAACTTCATTTATCTACCAAATAACAAAACTCCAGCTACCTCGTCAACCTATTTCGATATTAAATTAACGCTGCTTCTCAGCGTCCTTAATAAAAATCTCTTACACATTGAAATAAAAATATTTTCCACAGCAGAGAAGGCACACATCATGATTTTGGAATATTCCTTTCACCACCAATAAGAAGATATTCCAAACCAACATATTAACTGTATACCAAGGACAGTATTTACTCTCCGCGGATAATTTTCAGCCTGTTGAATGGGGTATGCATTAAAAATGCGGAAAGTGTGTTAACAATAAGGCACGGAAACCTTATGTCTACCTGGCATTATACAAAATAGCAACGGTGCAAAACAAAGTCCTAGATAGTTCAACAAATGTTTACTACTTTTGCCGAAGAATTCTCCAGGGGTATTTGTGGTGCCGGAGTTTCATTCAACTCATTTTGTAACGAATCCCTTCTTCGTTTTACCTGGACAATACTGGCTCAATGTACCTATTGCTGGGGTGCGACGTAAAGCATACAGTTCCACCGTCTCCGTTTGGTTCACTGGAAAACATTTCCAGGCACCTCTACAAATTCAGACTTCCGATATGTTCAATATTGAACATTCGGCATGTGCACCTGTTAAGTGGTAGACTGCGATTACCATATACAGCAGTCGAAAAGTGTGGTTGGTTATTTTGGATCCAGAAAGATTCGATGACATTTTGTCCGGCTAGACGTTGTTTAAATACGGCTAGTTTGCAAAAAGGTTTGGGTTAGTCAAAACAAGCAACTGGATGCCGTTGTCGATCATTTCGATCAAATCCACTGAGCATGCTACAGATTTTCAAGGCTCTGAATGATGTGCCAAAATAATAACAAGTCCCACATTCTGGTAATGCGAGCAATCGTTGTAGTTTTTGTAGTGATGTATCTCGTTATGTTGACGTAGTTAATTAGAATGCTATGAGTCCTCGGATTGCTTTTATCGTGCTTAATCTAATGCGGTAACCATCCGCAGGAAAAGTAGAATCACTGAGAGCTTTTGTGCACTCTAGGCATCTGCTAGACACGGTCAGAATTCGCAATATTCAGTCCAAGTGTGTGGAGCACGTCGCAGGAAAAAACAGCAGAAGAATGGACACTGTTTGAGCCACAAGATGTTGCAAGTCTGCACGTTGAGTGTTATGAGAAGGTTTTCACAGACAAGTTTGTTTTACTGTCTTCAAACCTTCACTTCCCCAAAATGGACCGTAGAGACTTCTGCTGTAACATCTGTGATGACCCTCACTGATCTGTTAAGGGACGTATGAAGTAGTTTTAAATGTGAGCATTATGGGCACGGCGAACTCTTGGAGCGGTTTTGGGGCCAGTCTGAGAGATGACTATTAGCAGATGCCCAATTTCCACGTTTTGGAGGGGATTTCGCCTGGCAATCGAGGATCGTTAATGTTTTCACCGTTAGGAACCGTCGTATGTGTGACAGAGACAGTGTAGGACTGCTTTGGACAGCTTTGGACAGTAATGTTGTCCGATCTCCGGTTAGTGGATTACATCAAGAGCCTGCTATGTCTCAAACCCTACCTATGAACTGCCAGGGTTTCTTTCGTATATTTAAACTTACAATAGGGTCCCAAATTTGGTGAGGTTGTGTAGGTAGTTCCTGTGATATAATGGAAAAGATTTCGAACAAGCTGTACTCCGGTCTGCAGTCTGAATGGTACCAAGACGGTAAACCCTATGAAATTAACGCAGCGGGATCTGACGTTCACCATGTTTGATATGCACCGCCCTGGGATGGATCACGATGGGTTTGTGCGAACTACGATGAGTAGTCGTGACGCTCCTAACGGTCTCAGTTCAGCTGTGACGAGCAGGATATTTATTCGGGGATTCCAGGAGGGTTTCGAATTCCGCCACCAATGAGTCCAGTTCAGCAAAGTACAGTTTGTCTCAGCGTGTGGTCACCTTTAAGTGATAGCTTCACTTCGTTCAGAAAGTTTTGCCTCATAGTTGATGAGCACTTGACAAGCCTCTTGTTTCCCGTGTCTGAGTTCATTACACTACACCAAACAGTTCAGTGCAAAGTTCTTGCAATCAGATTAACTACTGAAGTAGTCACCGTTTTCTGCACAAACTCTGGGTGAGCCGATACGGAAGTTCCTATCTAGCGACAACAACTATAAAATAATACGCACTGCGAAAAACATTCGCAGGGACTGGGGTTGTTCCAATGGGTGTACTAACTTGAACCGGTGTAGCCAGGGTGTACCCTTGCCTCGACAGCAGCCCAGACAGTTCTATTCCGGAAACATTTTTGAATAACGTTTTTGAACAGGTTACCACAATTCACTTCTGCTTGTTACACACGGCCGTCTAGTGAGGAATTAAATTCAAGTGTACCAAGGCAGAAGTTGACTTCCTCCCGCCGCTGCTGGATGGAACTATTGAGAGTGATCATGAATCATCAGTTATTTTGGCCCGTGACTCAACATTGCGGGCGAGCATTATCACCAGTCAGAAGAAGCTAACTTTGGTGGGAAAAGCTGAACGGGGCTTAGTACAGTGATTAGACATGCAGTGCCACTGACACACTAGGAACTTGGCTGGAAACCCCAGGGACCGAAACGGTGGTATGTGCTTAGAATATTGCTTGGCCCGACGGCTTGTGGTTCACAGGGCGGGTGTGCAAGACGTGAACTTCTTCAATCTTACATCACCGCCGCCCACGCGGATGCCTGAAATTAGCAGCTGGCGTGTGGCCCACATTGATTAGAGCACGACTGCTCGGCGAACTGAACAACAGTAACGGAATACAGTAATACGAACAAGGAATATGAGCGATAAATGTGTCAGTCACTTCCCTTCAAACTTACCAAACTGACAACCCATTACTTTCACATGTAAATATCTTTGAGAAATTCAGAGACCTCTTATCATGTAACAAGAGTTTACTGAGAGTTACCCTCCAACTGATTTTTGTATGTTGAATGTGTACAGTCACTTCCGTGATCTCTATGTGACAAAGACACTTCTTTTTCTATTCTTGTTGCGTCGTTTGGTGACGATTCAATTTTACATCAAGATACGCGTAATCTGATTATCCACCAAATGTCTTTCTTAATATCCAACGGCAGGAAAAATTACTTATTACCGAAGTGGTTACTAAGAAGACACTCGTAAAAACTAAACTTGGCACAGCACCATTCGAACAAATATACAAATATTAAATTTTTCATTTTGAACTAGAAAGGTCCTCAAAAGCTGATCGAAATATTTGCCGGCGCGGTTGAAGTAACTACCTGTGTTGAGTGTTCGTCAGCTGTTGTGTTCGAACGGAAGTCAGGAACCACGGTCCCTGTCCCCTCTTACTCCCCTTTCGTTGGTCCATCTCCTTACAGTCGAAATCCTCCTGGCAGAAACTGTGAGCCTTCCTTGCGAAGGCCGAAATACCCATTTAAATTAGATGCATGACAAATCATCCCTCCAAAGAAGGTTCATCTCGATATGTCACCCAAGCTTGATATCGTTTACTTGCAGGAACATGTTCTTCCGCAGTTTTTCTTCCTCGATCCCCACTATCGAGCTTTCGTTTTGTGTGCCTCGATTCCATTTCGCACCTGACCGCTCCGTCATTACGGGACTGTTGCACTTGGTTGTATTCACGTGGATCAGTAATCTCGGGATTTGCGTATTCACTGGATCCTATATCAAAGTTTTTGTCATCTATATATTTTACAAGTATTTTCTTGCACCTTAACACTATATTAATGAAAAACTCGTCCCTACGACCGTCCTTGTTTTGGGACCCGAATCGGTTGCTCAGCGGGCTTGGAATTTTTAGACGTCCGCTGCATTACAGATGCGACTGTCCTGGGTCCAGGCTATCGACAGACGTTGCGAATAGACTAAGCGTGACCGGAAGAACCACTAGACGTCTGGCACTAAAAGGTGAAAATCGACAACCTCGTGGATCCCAGTAGTGGGGTATGATAAGATAGGATCGGGCTCACCCAAGCACTTGATCGTCGGTTGGGTCGGAGAAAAACAAATGTTTACTTTTGAAGAATTGGTAGGAACTACAAATTATCAAATAGACACATGAATTTCTAATTGTGGAGTTTAGAAATTTACAGCGCTGTGAGTGAATAAGAGTAAGGGAGACAGTAGTAGCAGCCGATATACGAATAAAGACGTTTAATGCAGTTTATTTAAGAAAAGGAATAAAACGTAGGGCCACATTTCGACGCCAACCCAACGATGATCGGCCATCTGAAATTTAACGCAACAGATCTTAACGAAATCAATGATTCTCACTGGACATCCAAAGACAAATAAACGTGGCCCATGACAGCCATTTTAAGTTTGAGGCTGGGGGCCCAAATTGCCCGGATGCAGTCAGATGTTCGTTTCAATATCCGGCGGTTTTCTGTTGGCCTGAAGAGCAGTAGTCGAAAACAGGATGTAGCACCGCTCCAGGGTGTTACAGAGAGTAATAAGCACACAGTTAATTACTAATCTAACGGTTTCTTAAGTAGGTAGGAATCCAATAGCAATTAGAGACGGTCCCTAGAAGAGCAGCTAACTACCTCTAGTAGAAGGTCGTTCCAGTAACTGATACTTCTATAAGAGAAGACCTTTTGTCTAAGAAAGGTTCGAGTTCGAAGCTTATACAGCTTCTTGTCGTGAACTCTTCGACTGTCATCACTTAATAGGGTAAGAAATTGTTGCACGAGTTTGTGCGCGTGTAAGAGTTAAGTCACCGCGGAGTCTTCGGAACTCAAGTTATCAAAGATGAAGAATTTCGAGGCGAGACTTGTAGGAGAGATGCCGTTAGGCAGTGAATATTTTGGTGCCTGCTCGCTGAACACGTTCAGTGGCGAATACTTCTTTCTTCAAACCGGTATAGGCTCGTGTTTAATGGTCTCTATTGGTTCTCGCGATCTACTTATAGCATGCATCTACGGACCGCCTAGTGCTGTGAGCAACGACCTGAATCACATCGGGAGGATAATGAATCTGTGTCCAACATACTTTGTAAACACAAACTAATCGGTGAGGAATTTGACATGCCCAATATCTCATGGACCTCGTTATCTGCTCCAGCAAAACAAGCCGAATTCCTTTCATGCATTCAGACGAATGGTTGGAACCAACATGTCCTAACGCCCATCAGGAAGAGTCATACTTTGGATCTTATATTTAACAAGGGTGTTTCGTCTTTTGAGATATCTGTTCTACAACAGTTCCCAGGAAGCGACCATAATGTCGTCGGGTGTCTGTTCGATTGCAATATGGCTACCAAACCAACAGCTGTATTCTACCGCCCGATCAAATTCATGGATTGCAATGTCTTTTTTTCCCTTTCAAGATCCCCAAGGTAGAGTACCTCCTTTCGCACATCACACCTGAGCATAGCGGCTGGAGAATTTATCAGACATTTTGACCCCAATTAAATCAAAACGTGTCGGCTCATATGTACAAGATAAAATCCTTACTGCTTAAGTCAATGTACGGAAGAACTCCAGACTTTTCCCTGGTGATGCAAATCAGCGAAATGTTTGAACACAGAACTTCAGACTAACCCCGTCAAATAAACGAAGAAAAAATCGCGCTTAGTAGTGGGCAGAGATGTACGAAACTAGTGCAACTGTTGAGACGGGGAAATTCCATGAGGGACCCTTCTATAAGAATCATTACTCTAGAAGACAAAACGGTTGTCGATGACCCTGTAGAGATGTGCTTCGTTTAGCATAGAAAGCATCCCATTACCTGCTACTATACCGCCAAGAACAGACAAGGTTTTTAGAAACGTTCTAATCGATGTTCGAGGTGTCCGTTCTCAGTTAGCCAGCATTATGCCATCAGTCCATCCTGGACCAGATGATATCCCACCAATGGTCGCCAAGCAGGCAGGTGAGGATATACCCATCCCCCTACTCAATTTGTTCAACCTATCACTTTTATCCAGCACCTTCCCCCCTCAGTGGAAAACCTCAATCATTATGCCCCGTCACAAGAGTGGTCCAAGGCAGGACGTTAGTAACTATCGTCCCATCAACCACACGTCGATCTGCTCGAGAATGTTTGAAAGGATAATAAAGTTGCGCATAGTCGGGTTCTCAAGGACACGAAACCTTATAAACCCTTCACAACACGGTTTCCTTAGTAAACGCTCTTGTATTACATGTCAGCTGGAATTCTTGAACCATATATCGACGTCCGTCAATGATGAAAGTGCGGTAATTATCATACTCTTGGACATGCAGAAGGCGTTTGATCGTGTGCCTCATAAGCGCCTCTTGATCAAAATAACATCTTTTGGTATACAAGATCCCTTGTATAGCTGGCTGTCGTCACACCATGAAGGTCGCACTCAGACGGTCAAAATAGGGGAGCACTACTTAACACTAGAACCAGTGACTAGTGGGGTGGTCCAACGAATCGTTCTGGGTCCGCTGCTCTTCTTAATGTACATAAATGACTTATGCGACATTATCACACATGGCAACCCTTTCTGTTTGCTGACGATATCAAAATCGTTTACACATTCCGCCAGGGCAGTGACATCAATTTCTGTCAACAAAATATACGACAGGACCTAGCGTCCCTGCAGTTGTGGCGCAGAACATGGCTGATGTCGTTCTCAGCAGACAAATCGAAGGTCCTCACTTATGGTTGTAGATTACCCCATGGCTCCATCTCACTAGATGGTTGTGATATTGATACAGCCACTTTGGTCAGAGATCTAAGAATACGGTACTCAAACTCCTTCAATTTCTCTGAACAAGTATGCTTCCAGGTAGCAAAAATTAAAAGAACAATAGGTTGTGTCGAAAAGACGTTCAGTCTACCAGCTGCGAAGCTAACGCCCTGCAAAATGTGTGCTCTGCCCTGACTTGAGTATTGCACTTTCATTCACTGTCATCTACGCAAGTTTGATAGGCTTGTGTTAGAATACCTTCAACGATCGTTTACCGAAAGCTTATTAGGATATTCTTCTTCGCTCACCTATAGACAACGTTGTGAGAAACTTGGCATTGATCCACTTTGGCTGCGTAGACTAAAGTTGAACTTGACGCTGCTGTATAAACTCATACATTCGGATGCGATTACCACAGCGCTTACCGTCCACTTACAACACAGCCCTCGATATAGTCTAAGAAATAAGGATTTCACCTTGCCAACCCCGATATCCCGGAAGAATATACATGCAAATTTCTTCCTCGTAAAGTATCCCTACATTTGGAATAAACTTCCAAGTGAAGTCAGAGCCAGTAACAGCATTCAGCGTTTTAAAAAGGGTTTAGACAGCTATCTTACGTTAACAAACACGATGTCCATCTTCAAACTCTGTATCACCTGATGAACTTTACTGCGTGTGGTGCGAGAAACAGTTAGTCGTCAGATGCGTGGTACTTAAATAACCACCCCGCTGGCTAACGCCCCTTGAAAACAGCATGCATGAATTTGTTTGTCACATGGTTTACTCGCAAGATCATTTAGCACTTGGTCTACTGCGCGCTCACCAAGCCGTTTGCAACTCAACATTATTTTAATGACATGCTTTTACTCCTGTATATGCATTGCCCAAGTCGCTAGGAAATGTGAACCCGGCGCCTAATAATAAGTCCAGCAGAACGACATCATGTGAACTTCAGTTATCACAGGCACATTCCATGCAGCTCTCCAAACCGTCGACTCAATTCTCCGTTTGCCCGAATACATCCCGAGTGCATAGTAAAATGACACAACAAACAGTAGACAGGATTCTATATGCCAACAATCATAGCAAAAATAATAATATCGCATGAATTCTTTGTCAAATAATTTCGCATATACATTGTCTATCATAGTAAATGTAACAACCCCACATTTTCTCATCTATCGTGTGAAATTGCATCTCCAATCCGATTTCCATATTATCCTTTGAGCGAGGAAATTTTTCTACGACGGATGAATGCACGGAACTTTGTCTTAGCTAGACGGTTCGCGCGATGTTCAACTTTTGGACTTTTTCGGAGAATCGACGAAATCCTGCATTGGAATCTGCCCAATCATCAGCTGGATTCTGGCATTCTTCGCGCTACCTCGCGAAAACCGACTTACCTTGACATTTTCAAGACGCCAATTTTATCCCCTGATGAGGAAACACTCCAGAGATGCGTGAAGGCCTTCTTCCAGGAGTGACCTTGAACTATTTGAAAAATCGCCTATCATAAAACCTTGTAAAAAGTAAATTAGTGTAACATCTTATTTTTTTCAGACTAAACCTGTGAAGCGAGTAGACTATCTCCTTCTCTATTGCGTGCGTCAAAGTTTCACAAACTACAGTCATTTGCCTTTTGATCACGTCCTTCTTGACGGCAGGCTTCACGTCTGTGCTACGGCTTAATTATTCGTTTTTGTATGGTTTGCAAATAACTGCAGTGACCGCGCATAACCCAGCGTGCCTCTCACATATGCGTTGAGAAATATGTATTACTATTAATATCACTTGATTGACATACTCGAGCAATGGTCTTATGTAGACTCCGTGAAGCGTGTGAGAGGCGTCCCGGTCTATGCGGGGGAAGGCTCTTTTTATCATCACAACTGGTAGTGATGAGAGAACAATAAACCAGATGATAGCCAAATCCTCAGGTCTTTTTTGAGGTCCGATTCTGCGATATATATTACACTTTGTGCACCGTGTATCACGAATAGGTTCCCGGGGTCGCCTCCGAGTGACATGTATGCACACTTGCTGTCGTTTAAAAGCAAACTCCAGTCATCTGACCGGCACTCAATACGGCCAAGGTCAATCCACAATGCGTTGGGGTCACACGCATTCCAGATTTTTAAATCATCAACATAAAGGAGGGCGTTGCTAGAGACAAGCTCAAGATCATTCATGTATATCAGAAACAACAGTGTACCAAGTATCGATCCTTGAGGAATTCCAACAGAGACCACAGAGGAAGACGAAAGGCCTCAACCGTTTTTTACACTGAAAGTCCTGTTAGCAAGAAAGGAGGTAGTCCAGCAGTGAAAATCTCCCTGAATCCCACAAGCTTCTAGTTTATGTACCAGAGGACCATGTGGGACACGGTGGCAAGCATTGGCAAAGTCGAAGAAGACATCATCCGAGATATGACCATGGTCTTTGCCGTCCGTCAGGCAATCCATGAAGATTACCATATTGATTATACATGATAGGATGTACTACCCTTGATTGTGAATCATTTTGGACTGTTCAAAGTGGCACATTTTTTAATTTTTGACCGGGTCAAATGGATTTATGTTTTTTAACGAATTGTCACCGCAGCAAAAAATTTCACGATGTGACGTTGCGAGTGAACAATATACACCCACAGAGCGGCCTGCAGTTTTATTCTGACAGCTACGACTTCTTCTGTAACGCAGGAACCATCCACTAGCCATAGAATATTAGACCAAAGTTTCAGTCCAAAATATAAACAGCTATTGTCTGTAAGCCCTTCAGAAAAAATCAGGTGTTTCGGGCAGTGGTACGAAAACTACCGAATTGACCAGAAGACTCTCGATGAGACAGTGCGGGTGAGGCTAGAAGAAGTTTATTTGTCTTCCATGTATGATGATTTCTTAGTGTTTGGATAAATGTCTTTGTGGCAGAATATACAAACCCCGGACTTAGTAGTTCACCTTGTATATATGGTGGGTGATATTGCTACTAATAGGGTGGCGAAAGGCGGTATGTTTCTATTGAATGCTCAGTGACAGCTTGGTGCCCAGGAAAAATGATTCGGCCGATACCGGGCTTTCCATGCACAGGCTACAAATAAATTCCATTAGCGTGCTAAATAACGAATTCCCTACGACTGGCCTGCACAGCAGCCCTCCGACCGTCCGAGTGTAGTGTGAATTCACGTCCAAAACGTGTTTTACTTAGCAGTTACGCGAACTGTTTTGTGTGTGGTGTGAAATCCGATGAAGGAAGTACAACTATGAAGTGGTGAGGATAACGAGTTATCGTCGTATACTATTGATATTTTGGCCATACACACTCTGGTGCTGACAAGAACGATTGGCTGTGCACAGATACTAAGCATTATGTGAGAATAATGGGGCATCAGAATTTTAGTGAAGCAGCTTCGATAACGCTTAGCTCACGTGTACTGAGCTCGGGGACCTCCTGAAACAGGCCTGAAGAGAATCTTGTCATTTTCCACTCACTTTGGACACTACAGCCTCGCGCCACAGCTTGTGGGCAATTGTCTGGTTTTACCACGACCAAATGGAGGGCAAGGTAGCAAACACAGGGCACCGTGAGGAACAATTAAAAAACGTTTCATAATGTTTCGAGTGAGGGGGTGCACCTGGTCAAACCAGGTTGACGTTCGTAACGTGCACATTGAATTTTCTCGTACGAGCAAAGTACCCTGCCGAAAGAATATAAAAATATGTCCAAAATGTAATCCACCTGAGACGTCTTACAATGGCGTATACTAGTTACACAGCGGCGCCGTTCAATTTCAAGTAAAGGTAGGAGCGACTTGGGATCAGGCCGATTTTAGAAGAGCTTTCATTAGTTGATGCGACGGATCACAAAAGTCAATTCCACTGTCTGTATCCGGTTCACTTGATACTGAGTGTGAGCTACAGACTAAAATACTCCACTGACGTGAACCTCAAAGCTGAAGCTACAGAATATTGTGCAGTCGGCTTTGCCTGCCCCATAGTCAAGTTCACCTTGCCTGTTTAATTCCGCAGAGAGTTGGGGAAATACGATGTCTTCGCGAAAAAGCAATTCAGTCAAATTCATGTGCACAGTTAGAAACAGCGCTGGACCTGAGTGGATCCGTCACAGTTAGGTCACTCGGGCGATTCTCGACAGCTTTCTGCACCCGGAGAGTGGGAGGGTGGATATATGAGATTATTAGTTTTGCGCAGTGGACCGACCAGAACTGCGGGACAAGAGGTCAAGACTCAAGTGTCGATATTAGCACGTCTTTGTATAGGGAACTTCCAGAAGGATAAAGCGGGCTATCACAAATACCAGCACTTTGAAACGGTTGGTACACAAACCTAGAAAAATCGTTCGCTCTGTTCGTACTCCCCTATATTCTACCCACCCTACTCTTTTTTACTGAACTAACTCATCACTGATAGCCTGGGGCGCAGGTATTCATCTCTGACTCGGCATACTCTCCTGAGGGATCACCTATGACATCGAGGCTCTTTTCAGATTTCACGAATATTTTTGAACGAGACCATCGCCCGAAAAACCGGGGTTTGGCTACTGTAACTATTCTTGCACTCCTTCAATAGTACCGTGAAATTGTTCCGGTCCAATCTTGTTTTCACTTTTGGGACTCACTTTTCAGGCTACATACGATCAGAAGAGTTACCGTTTCGGACAGTGATGCATTTGCCTGCAGCCACTGACTGGTTAACCACATCAGAACACTACAACCGAAAATTCGCTGAACATAACCTATGAAAAGAAGAAAAGTTTAACAAGAAAAACTGTTTGTTGCAAGGGCTCCAAATTTCCGGTAACGGTTAGCTATGTAAACCTCAGTAAAAGCAGCAAAAACTCACCTAATGGTGCAGCGGTCGTCAGTTCACTTCGAGGTTTCGAAAGCATTTGGCGGAATAAACAGCAGGTTCGGCAACCTACTATCCTTGTGAACATTGTTTATTTTAGCAACTGCCTTCTTCTTAGGTCCCATATAAGCTTACAAGGCCAAAAGAGTGGAAACGAAGGTATCCTTCACGGGTCGCATCCCAGCACCTGTTACTTTAATCAACCAAGATGATGTAGTAAAATTACAAAAGAACGAATTGTTCACTCCTTTGTTTTTCACAACATTCAAGGCCTCCAACGCAGTATGGGACTGGGAGAGACTGTAGTTACGAATAAGGAAAAATCGCGGTCGCCCTGTACTTGCGCAACGACAGTGTCATAGTACGAGCATTGTTAATTTAATTTTAACGCTTTGAAACACTACGAGTTGGGTATCATCCACAGTCAGCCATAGCTCCTGTATTTTTGCAGAAAACTCAGCTAGCCCGTTTCAAGCAGAAGCTTCCTTGGCGCTAGCGACGCGAAAGATCTTGTTTTGAATGGATGTCGCCGTTCGAACACCGCACAGTTTTCTCGTATAAATAAAGTCGACCGAGCCAGTTCAGTTTCATTCACATCTTTCAACCCTTTTGCTCACTAATCTGAACCATCAGCCCTGGTTTGCTTTCTTAGCCGCCCACGGTAGTAATTTTCTCCTGGTCAGCATCCCAGACTGCTGATTGCAGGGTGCCTCTTTTCAGTATCACAAGAAAACAATTTTCATATGCAACACTGTCCTGTCAGCCCTAGATAATTTGATTGGACGAGACTAATGCAGGCATGACCGAGAACCATGAGCGAGGTGCTACGTAGCGCAACTCGTGTGTCACACGGAACTTGCACATGTTTTCACGGAGAAAGTGGAAACATTGTACAATATGCTCCTTTTTGTACTACCGAACATTAAGCCTGCGAAGTGCAAATAACCGAGTGAGATTAGATGGATGCGTGAGAAATGAGGGAAATTTTTGGGGGCGCAAAGGTTGTTAGATGTGACGCATAGGCAGGTTGAGTGTAAATTTATATGCGTTTGTATCTAATGTCTTAATCGCGTCATAGGTCGGTGTGTTTCTATTGACACTGACTCAAAGTAACTGACAGAAATTTCATGGCTCCAACCCCCTTTACGAGAGCGACATGTGACTAGCCTCCATCCTCACGCCAGGTTGGGTTATTTAGGTTTAACCTGAGTGACCTCGTACGGATAAACTAGTGTGATTACATATCACGGTGTTTGAAAGTGAACATTGTTTACCCAGATTTAGCCGTTCTGCCAGCATTGGCGCATTTCCCATACAATTAGACTCGTTTATCAGGAAATTTGGATAACCGATCGGTACCTATAGAAAACTGCTCAAGCCTTGTTGGCGCCAACAAAACTGAACTGAACTGGTGAGCAGAAAGTGATTGACGATGTAACAGGCAGGTACACTAGGTAGCAACTCAATCCACCATATGTTGATCGTTAAGTCAGAGGCAAGGGGTGACCGATTTGGTCTGTTTAACGAAATACAAACGCGGCTAACATGGTTCATAATTCACGCCATGAGGCTGTTTACCTTACTGGTTAGAGTGCAGCAAACTAGTATTCCACTGGTAGCGGTGAATTTAAGCAACACCGTTATCACCTCTTCATGATGAAGCGGTTTGTTTCACCATGTAGGCAATGTCAGAATAGAAATTAGACAGGCACTAGATGAACTACAAAGTGCGAAAAGGAAAGTGCTCGATTAATCAGTACCACCATTTTAGAAAAGTGGGCAATGGAATGAATTGCAGATCCTCAGGCTCGACAGATGTGATCAAATCAGGTGTGTAATATCGTGTTGCTAACAGTCGAAGATAATTTCGGGGACATCTAGCATAACATCTCAATTACGTGGTTCTGACGGACTGACCCGTACTGCGTGAGTGGAAATTGAACAGGGGATTTAAAGGCAAGATTTGATTTTACTACATCCCCCATGGAAAATTCTGGACAGAGAGCTCAGTGGGTGGAACGGAGTCAGCTAAAAGACATCACTCACAGTTCGTCTGTCACTGCTTCGAAGCAGGTCAGTGGACATTGATACTCGTGCAGGTTATACGGCGATCGGGACAAGTCAAAAGTGCGGCTTAGAATAATTACTATCAGCTCCTATGCGCAACAAGTAGAACGTCGGTTGACCTAGACACGAACGTAGTAGACGTGGGAGGACGTCTTTCAACGTCCAGAGAGTCCACGGTGTTAAAAGTGAATGAAATGATGTTTAAAAAAGAACCCAGGGGCGGGAATATACCCATTGCCGGTGTCAACAAGGCGCGTATATTAGTGAAAAAGGTTAATTGAGCAGTGTACCGGGTGCTTGCTGGGTTTTTTGAACTTTTTTCTGATATAGTTGATGCTGAAGTTGCGTTCAAGTCCTCTGTATGTGACTCTTCTCACCCTTTGTGAGCTGGATTGAACAGACTCAACTGTGCCCATTTTTTCACAGTCCCGAAGTCAAGCGAAACATAGTTTCTTTGTGTGAACACTCCACGCAAGATGTCGGCACGGAACTTTTTAGGGCTTAATGGGAAAAATTGTGAGACATCCCTGTAACTTTAGTCATTTTATGCCTTTTTAAATCTTAGGTCGTCGATCTGTGCGTTTACCGTTTGTTTAGCCGTAGGTACCGACTGCTATAGTGAGGGAACGTAACTGTTTGTTTTGAGCCGCTTACTAATTGTCTAATGGCGCCGTGAATTCTAAAAAGAATTCAAGACGCTCAGTCTCACCTAAGTAGATTCTAAAACGCCTACAAATGTTCAGTTATAATAGCACATGCCTGAGCTATCTGCTGGCGACGTGGTCAGAATCATCTATTTGGACAAGCTGTCTATGGCGTGCAGTCAGATTTTTATCCTACAAAATCAGTACTAAACGGCCCTAATGGGCGTGCACTCGCAGTGGCGTTGAACAACTTCTAGCCTGCTGGGTGTACTACGCAGGCCAGCCGATTCTACTTTGAATGCCCGTAAATTCGCAGACCAACCTTCGGTCACCATGGACGCACCAAGGGGCAGCATTCTTCCGAAGTAGAGGCTCGAATAGCAGTCCTGAAAAGAGAAGCAATACGAACAAGCAGGAGCCAAAGGCTCAGTAAGTCATACACACGTATTACGCAACAGTAAACTAGGACGGCACTGACAACACAGCGGCACGCCCAGTTACACAATTCAAGTTCATTTCGTGCGCGCTTGCTGGTTTCGGATGCGCGTTACACTAGGCACGCGTACGCACACATCAACGCACGGGCGTCCAATTTTGCACCAGATATCAGCCTACGGCGCGTAGTTAAACATGGCATCTTAGCTTGTGTTAACAGGACACGGAGACTGACCATACGTGTGAACGCAACTTTTTCGAGTCGCTCGTGCACCGGTGGACAGACAGTTATCGTGGTCTGTGAATTATATAGCATGTTCTTCTTGTGGGTCTACGTCAGTATCTGTACATTTCTACTCAGTAAGACACCACCACATTCACAAGTTCCAGCCTCGCATTTTGTCTGAAAATTTGTCGTAATTGTACTGACTTCACTTGTTTACTATTCGCATTACAATTTCTTCGTACTTATTTATGATGTTATTTAGATTCTCGTCGATTTTACCGGTACTACTTATTAGACCAGGTAATTGAAAACCAGCATCTAAACCGATGAGTTCTGTATGTTTTTTTTCTCGGGAATTATCGCTTCTTCAATCTGAACATAGATATATCATTCCGATTCCGATTAGTCAACGATACTACCGTTATTTTCCGTGTAATTGCTCTTCATTATAGCCGATCGCAGCGCGCCAAACAGTGGGTTTTTTCACTTCGTCCTTATTAACCGTCCAACACTTTGTAATGGTTAACCGGCCGTCTGGTTTGAGTTGGTGCTGTTGTAGCTACATAATCAAGATTTTACTTAAGTTACTACATCAGATAGCAGTAAATAATACACTCGATGCATTCAAGTCAATACGTTTGATGGAGCCAGTTAAACACCTTACATCTATATGGATTAAACGCACAACTACATCGAACCAAAGGTGACGTAAGGCTCTGGTCAGCGGCGATGAACTGAATGATTGAAATTGTATCAGCTGCTTCGAAGATTCAACAGACATTGGACGGAAGGTTCACTGAATGTGTTATGTGGGAAAACCTTTCTACAACGATCGCCCAGTTTTCTCTTCACTACTTTGGCACTCAGAAAGCACACGCTCTTGGATGAATAAGTTGAGTTGGTTGCTAACATCACGAGAGTGGAGTGCATACGAGCTGAGAGCAGTATAAAATGACGCTGCCCCGAAAGACAGTACGTGCAACACTACATCCAACTGCAGGTTGATTTCACTTCTCAACGACCGGTTAAAGGTGATGGGGACCGTTGTTAACGACACCATCCTACAGCACCTCCTTAATCTAGGAATAAACGCCCAACGTAGCAGTGTCTCTGGTAGGGTCTATCGTGAGCAACCAACTTGGAACTCCCTCCCATCACAGTATTCATCGAGGCATCCATGGGTAACTTGAAATTTGATTTACATTTTCATGCTGTCAACGTCTGCTCACATTTTCGCTCTATCGGTGCTATCTGCATCAAAAATCCCAGGTGATTACTGTTATTCGTTATCAAACAGTATGCCAGTTCGTTAGGAATCGGACTATTTGGGTTATAGTATTTGTTTTTATCTGCTTCATTGCGTCTGGTTTTTTCTAAACTACTGAACACTAACTGTTTTTCATGGGTACTTTGCCTGACCCCACTGACTGTGAAAAGCTTTTGGTCTGAATGTGTTGGGACTCAGTAGACACTTACTGAGGCAGTGGGAATCCGCAGTCGAGAGGGATGCAAAATGCATCTACCAATCGGCAGAGTGCTACCAGTACCACAGGTGGTAAGACTTCAAACGCACCGGCCTTAGCGAACACCAATAAAAGCGGCTGGTTCCTTCACCCCTCGATCTTATCTCTGCAAGCTGCGGGTGTGACGAAGGACAAGGCACCGGTTTGCCGCCGACTGGTCACGTAGGCAGTACGAATATTGGTGCGACGCAGGAAACCTGTGACTGCAAATGCGAGACCCTGCTTAACTCTGTATCTATTTCTGTTTCGCCCACGAAGAGTAGGTAATGTCAGTACCAGCGGACTTTGTGTGAAATGAAGTTGGAACTGCAGTCTTCAAATGAGTGTGCACTGTTTGCCCTCCCAGGTTTTGCAACCATCAACTGCCCACGCACAGCCGCGGCAATAAAAGTGAAAGAGGCAGCTCTCAGAGAAAGGAGACTTTGTTCGCGTGGCCCTCCCCAAAACGTCTCAAATCGAGCTAGCCAGACGGGTCTTAGCATCTTTATCCTCCCCGGATGTCGTAAACCTCGTACTCGCGAGCACACCGTTCGCCAAGACAGTCAGAATGTTACTTGGCCTTTTACTGACCTTACCGGCCATGCCCAGCTCTGAGATGGAGGTTGAAAAAACATTGGCTTCAAAATCCGTAAACGCTCACCTGGAAGGCATGTATTTTGATCGCCCTCAGCAAGAGAGGATGAGATGCGAGCAGAAGACTAAGGGTAAGCCATGAACCATGGTAGACCGGAAGCAACAAGTGAAGAATCGGGTAGTAGTTTCTGCTCCTGAATTATCCTCCAGACTCCTGTACCAGTAGTAGAAATTGGAGACACCGTCTGCATAGTCATCCGAGCGACCGACACCCCAAGCACAGGCATAAGTGTTGAAGGCACCGAAACCACTCTAAAACCGCTTCCCGAGTTTCCAGTCTGAAAACCCACCAAATAGGCCCGTAGAATATTCTTCCTGCCAATAATTCGGAACCAAAGTGACCTGCTCGGGCCGCTTCTTGTAACTCTGAAAGCACTTCTTTGACGTCTTTCGAACCCCATACCCTGTGGACGAAAAAGTCAAAGTTTTCGTGGGCACAGGTTCGCAGACACCCTCCCAAGAGGGGAAATTAACGGCAGCGCAGAGGTCACGAGGTTTGACACCAAGAATACTTGTCAGGCGACCTGTAAAGTTGCTGACGTACGCGAAAGCGGTGATGTTGAGTCTGCAGCCTCCAAGACAGGCCGCCAGAACAACTCAGAAGTACAGACAGTGCAACTTCACCACCCTTTAGCTCTAGGTTTTGTTATCCAAGCTGTCCCCGACAATGTCCCTTCCATTTTCATGCTAAATCTAACGAGGAAATAGCTCTTAAGTGCATTTGCAGAAAATCTCTGAGTCTTCTCAATAAATTACCGGAATTCAGAGAGTGAGTTCGCAGCACCCAACCCCACATGTTTATTTTCATGAAGACCTTGCTTACAGATGACATTAGTAATAATAAACTGAGTGTCTCTAGGCATTCAGTTTACCGAGCTGACTCCGCCCGAGGGAGAATGGGGGTTGTGCGATTTTCCTTTAGCAGCATTTCCCGAAACCCACTGCTATCAGTGTATTTCACCCCTGTGATGAATGTGAGTCTCTGTGGCTTCAACTGGCATTGCGTGGCCAAGCATCATTCATAGTGAGGGTTATTTGTCGTCCTCCCTTATCCAACACCGACGAAGACACAATTCTAGTAAACTTAGACAACTTCCAAGGATCACAACGCTCCCCTCATCTGCCTACTATGGGTAACCTTAACGCACCCATGATAAACTGGGCATCAGTTTCAGACCAGGACTGGGAAGGTGGATTCTGGACTTCCTTCTCTGCACTGATATGAAGGAAAGGGTGGGCACAATATGTCAACGCCTAGACGCGGTATCTTTCTGCTCAGATTCCATTTCCGCCCAGCCCAGTTATTACTGATGAGAGCCATTTAGTGGGAAGTGATCGATAAGCCGCCACTGGAGCACGATGACCACTGTCTGTTTACCCTTCACCTTATCTGCTACCGGTTGAAGCAACCAGAAAAATGTTCGCAGTTAAGAATTATAATCAGGCTGATATTAATGACATGAGAAACCAACTGGGCTCACTTATTTTTTATTATGACTCCGCGGTCCAGAACTGCCATGCGTTTTAAAGCACAACTCAGAAAGCGGGCAATTTGTTTTAACAACACAAACTACGCACTTTCGCTTACTGGCCACCCCTTCCGCGCAGAACATGTATTCCCCTCAGTGACCGTTCTAATTTAGTCGCGGAGCACAAGCGTATCGAAAATTAACAGGATCTAAGTGCGTACCCCACTGTTCGAACTAGACGCAGGCGGTAAATCTGTGGAAACATCCAACTCGTAAAAGGAAATATTCTCCTCAGAGCACAAAGGAGTAACACTTGTTTAAGCGCATGTGACTACTGAGAAAGATTGAACCCTCAGCTCTTTATTTTTGACTGCCTGACGGGGAGGTATCATCGGCTCCCTATTTGTGACCGAGTTATTCAGGGATTACTAATCGGCGGTCTAGGACTTTGCAATGCCAAACTGGCATCCCGTCCTATCGCTACAGAACTTTCGGCAACCGTCCGTTAGCGATGGGTTTTCTGTACCATGTGTTGGGGGGCATTATTCAAAGCTAATTCTCACAGCGCAATGGGTCCTAGCAAAATCAATCCCAGAATTTCCCATAAAGCCGCCAGTCCGGCGGAACCCCTTTATAAGCTGTTTGAACAGACACTCCAGACAGGTATTCTCCCTAGTACATAAAAAAAGGCGACGGTCATACTGTGATGGAAATCTCGATTCACCGATTATCCAAACATCGACACAACAGAAGATCTGACGAACTGTCAATCCAAATATCGCGTTAAAGATACATCAGGATTGGACGAACGGTCTTAGTGTTATGCCTTTCGTTATTCGTCAACTTATCTATTCCGTATTCTACCAATTAATATACAGTTTATGATGTTGCATGTGTTAGTAAGATCAGCCAATGACAGGGTGCGACCTCTTTAATACTGTTATACATCCATGAATTCGGCGTCCTAATTCATGAATAGCAATTGCATACTGCTACCAGTACCAAGTCTTCTCCTTATTACCTGCGTGTGAGGTTTCAATTCACGTACGATTCCTAGGGCTATTCGAAGTCCCTAATTCTAAGTATCATAAAATGGCATCGCGGAATGGAAATTCCTGCAATTGAGCAATTAAATCTTCATGCAGATGAAATCGAAAGATGGGTCAAACGATTTGAGCTGTGGTGCAGCATTCGTCGTGATATGAAGAAGAAAAAGCTATCAGATTTCTTCGTTACCGCTGGTGGACGTCAAGTATATTCACTACGGAAGAATCTGGCTTATCCGAATGCCCCAGCCTCGTTGCCGTTCGACAAACTAAAGAAACTTCTGTTAAAGCACGTGCTTCCAGTCAACTTCCAGGCCACAAAAAAGGCAAGTTCAATTCAATAGTGTGTTCAACAAGCACCAGCTTCCGTAAGTTCATTCTACAATTGCAAAAACAAGTTGTCCGTTGTAACTTTGGTGACAAACTGGAGGAGCATCTACGTGATCTATCGATTGTTGGCGTCAATGACACTGATCTTCAAGGTAGAATGCTGACCAAACAAGATGTGACTTTCCAAGAGGCCCGAGATATCTGCGAGCAGAAGAATGACGTCAATGCCGCTACAGCTGATTCGAACGTGACATTACTTCAGAAGTCCAAAGAGCGTACCGCCACTCGACGTCAACCAGTGAACAGGCCTTCTCATGCTGTCAGCGTCAATCCCGGTTCAAAAGGTTTTAACAAGCGTTTCTCGTGCGGTGAGTTACACTTACGATCATCTTGCCGATTTCGTGATGCTATATGCCATTCATGCGGCAAGTCTGGTCATATTAGGAAGGTATGTAGAAGTCAGAAATGTCACCTGAGTCAAGTTAGAGAGGCAAGTACTACAAAACAGTCCACTGCTGTTTATTACTTGCAACTGAAATCCAGGGCTAGGCAATTTATTCTTAGATGCCTCAAGTTCAACTCGGGATGTAAGTATGAATTCGTTGTACACACAGGAAGTAGCGAATCCATTATTTCCAAACCGCTACTAGATCTCATGGTCCCTGATGCTCAACTGAGACCAACAGCGATAGAAATACTCGGAGTTACTGGTCGTCGGTTAGCTCTGCTAGGTGAAGCTGATGTAATGAAAGTGAGCTGATTCTACTACTTTCTTGATATAAGAAGAAAGTCCAGCTATTCTGGGATTAAAAGCTTTAAAACAGCTCACCTGTGCTCTCTCTCTAAATACTGATTACAAAAATGGTCCGTGTGAAGAGTACCAAGCCCAGTTACGCAACCTGATTGTTCAGTGTTCACAGCTTTCAGGAGGGATGAAAGTAGAGCCAGCAAAACTGGAGGTGCAAGGGAACCCGGTTTTTCTAAAGCACCGAATAATACCTCATGGAATGAGGGAACATGTGCACAATGCTCTCAACAGATTGAAGGAAGACGGCATAATCTCGCCGGTTCACTCATCAGCATGGGCCACATTAATCGTTGTGGTTATGAAGGATGATAGTAAACCACCTAGGATATGTGGTGACTATAGATTAACGCTGAATACACGACTGAAAAAGTGCACAGCAACAACTTAGGAGCCGGAGGATTTTCTGAATGCCCTGCACGGTAGCAAAGTGTTTTCTAAAATTGACCTGACAAACGCACACTTACAAATTCCATTGGAGTATGATTCTAAGGTGTTCACTACGATTAACATACCTTGGGGATTATTTCAGTACAATTTTTTTACCGTTTGGATTACACGTATCAGCTGGGATATCCCAAGCTGCGATTGATGAAGTAATCACCGATTACTACTACCGCCGATTACTACTACCACCGCTACGGAAGTCGGTATTAGACGTTTCGCATAAAGGTCACCTGGGAGTGGAGAAAATGAAACCCACTTTTCAAGTGGTATGAGTTAAATAACACGGCTGAATGCGGCGAAGTATGGTTTGTTTGGGCACAGTCACAGAAGGGAAACATCCCATCACTCTGAAAAGATTGGCTTTCGCGTCTGAACATCTGCATCTATTAACTTCTCAACTCTGTGAGTACGCTCAGTTGGGGCACCCTAGCAACCCTCTTGTCCAACTCGAGACTGTCCGAGACCAAAGTTCTCGTTCCGCCACACCCGGAAGCGGGTAAAACAAGCCGGTAACTTTCCTTGTTATGCAAACTCGTTAAGTAGGTAGACAGAAATCGCAGTCTGATAGGTCTCTCAATCACAGCAGTCAAACATCGAGAAGTCTACGGACGCAGCCCTCTTATCAAATCGGGGAATTATAAGTGAACGTGCACCGAGCGAGTTGATCTGTCCACACCTTTGCTTCCTACTACGATGTTCAAAATATTATCGGTATCAAGTCTCACTTGTTCAAGAGAATTTGCTACAGTGCACACATTCTTCAATCGGTGCAAGTTAATTTCATATTAGCATCGACCTTGAAAGTGTTTTATTGAATGATGTAAACACCAGATTTACAAAACTTTCCGTGTATGTTATTCTTTGTAATTTTTCTTTTGGTGGAGTCAGTAGGCTCAGGTACTAACGCAATTCTCCATTAACAGAGCTTCTAGGATATTCGTTGGAGTGTTATGTTTGCTCAGAAGTAGAGGGAAACTGGGGATCATGCATTACGTCTGTTCAACGATGCGAACCATCCCAAGATGCCTGTCAGTCGTTTGTTGAATACAAAAGTAAGTTTTCAACACACTTAAAGACAAAATAAACTATGAAGCGCCGAAATTTTGGACCGTCTTGAGGGGTAGACGGGCGTTTATCACAAAAGGATGTACAACGAGGGCCGCGTGTGAACAAGCCAAACAACAGACTGAAGGAACTTGTTATCCCTCGAAGACGCGCGACTGGTTTTGCACACATTGTTGCACAGATGACAGGTGCAACTACCAAGTTCCCGTGAGTTGTTCTAGTTCAAATCTAGTTGTCATTGTTGAGGTAAACAAGCAAAGCATTTAGAGGAGCTGTAGCTTTCATGATACGTGTATGAACGCATTTTCTGTAAATTGGTCCTAGTGAATTTTTCTTCCGGACCATCTCCTGCAAGTGATTGATTCTGAAGTAGGGGTCTCATACAACTGTCGTTAAAGATGATCGTTTGTGCACCGTAAGTAATGCAGCCAATGGGTCTCGGATGCTCGATGGTGGAACCGCATGACGGAACCGAATAGCTCATCGAAGTAGGCCCTCATTTGATTCTTCTAACATTGCCGTCCTCATCAATGTCATCGTTCTTAAATCGTGGTTTCTACTGGTATACCAGTAAACGACCGCGATTTGTTAACCAGTTATAACTGGTTATCAAATAGCGACTATCAACTTACACTGGACGTTTAGGGGGTAAATCCATATTTATTGTGTTATCGTTGGAACGCAGGTTACCAGATGTTTAACCCACTTCCATTTCTCTGGCATGTTCAAGTTCAACTGTATTAGAATGTAGCCATGTTTGTTATATAGTAGCTTCACTTACTTGTGGTAATCAGTATAGTAACGTGTAACTTCGGATCGTCTGTTTTCGGCTGCAAGTATTTCTGCTCATATCTGTAATATGAATTTCCGGGCGGTAGTGCGAAAACCGCTGTTGTTTCAGCAGCATCCTGCCAGCTGCCACTTGTAACGGCAACATTTTCGTTGCCGTGGCCTCAATTTTAACTATACAGTCGGAAGGTTCTCGTTAGTGTCAGGTCACATTCTTCACGTCAGCGAAGCAAAAGTTCAGAAACACGTTTTGTTGGTTCATGTTTATCAGTGTTTTGTCAAGCGTGTGCGAAAGCGGGGTAACAAGTGAAATTAATGGCGAAGTGAAAAGCACACAGTTACAGAGTGCGTCAGAAAGAAGTAAATGGTGTACGTGATCGTTGACGTATGCTCGAGAAATGAACAACACAGACAATGGGATGTCATGAACCCGGAAGTCAGCACCATCCTAAAAACGTTTACAACACAGAAACGACTGATTAACGTTGACATTGTTAATATCAACAATAAGATGGGGCAACTTGTTTGTGATGATGACATTACTGGGGGGTAACGGTTTAAAGAAATGAACCGTAAGGGGGTAACTCCCGTTTTTCCATCCATTGCTGTGGCCTCCAACATGCAGCGAGCGATTAGTCTTAATCACTTTGGCCATAGTACACTCTTCTTCCCACCTGCGGTATAACTGGATCACCGGATTACATGAGGAGTGTGGCGTACGTCTAACATGGTAAATGGACAACTCAAAGGGGGAGGCTGAAGACCCGTCAAGTTCGCCATGATGTCCAACGTCGTCCGTCAAATGTACAAGTGAACGCACATTTTATTTCATTTCCCAGCCCCACATATATGGAAAAAATTGTAACCAAGTTTACGCAGGCACTAATTTCCATACTCAAGTAAAGGTCCGCAGAAAACAGGATGAACACGGACATAAATGTCAATGGATGAGTCCAGAAAGCCGGAGTAATTCTTATAAGGTATGGTTCTCTTGAACACCCACGGTCCGATATACAGAAGAAGCTGCATCAACTCACAGGCCTTTCAAATTCTGAACTCTAACCATCCGCGAAACACCCTTGAGAAGTCTTCTTTAAGTAGACGGGAGCATAAGGTTGTGCGTGAATCTACGTTTCCAACCGTGTCCATTTCCAAACGCACTTCTTTGTTACGGAGGGAATTCAGCCACAATGGCATCAGCTCCCGTACTACACCAGGGCAAACAGAGTGCGTGTAATCGTATGGGAAATAATATATCATGTCCAACGGCGGAGCTTTGAACGGAAATTTTCTGTGCTTTCTGGTACACTGGAGAGATTCGTCTGTACAACTGGAGCAACCTGTTGAAGGATAAGTAACATTGTGGTAAATGTAGACATTTTTCTGCCCATAATGGTCACAGCTGGCGTATCCAGCATGCTCTGGTTTCCGTTTCACGAAGGTCCTGGATGGTGAGTCACAAATAATGCTGCTGATAATAAGCTTTTTTTAGGCCCCGGGTTACTGAGAGTAACGCTGTGTGATATCAGATTAGAAAGTTCAGTTACCAAATCAGACGGATATCCGTTCACGTTTCAAGTTCTTCTGCGACCAGCAAAAACGCCAACCATGAAGAAAATAATCGTTAGCGGCATAATTGATCCACAAAGTATAGGCCATAACTGCAACTCTGACGAATTGAAAGGTTTAACGTCATCAATGTGGAACTCGATAGCAACTTCATCAGCATTCGTCAGTGATGTGTCACACGACAAGCGTAGCAGAGCAGTTTGCAAACCGAAATGAGCATAATGCCCACCAGATATTGATTTTGAAAAGCAATCACGTGGTTTACTCATCAAAGAACGAACATTAGTTGAAATACACCTCGCCAAAGGATTGACTATTCGTAACAGTGCCGTAACTGCTCTTCTTGGAGTCTCGTATCCTGAGACTCGTTCTTTAAAACATTCTATCACGTCGAAGACTGCTCCACATTCCCCCACGGTTAACCAAATGTTGGTATCTGCTTCGTTGAGAACAACGTCACATAAAGAGAGAACACAGCGCGTGAAAAAACACTTACTGTTCCTCCGCATTGTCGTAAGGATACTACCTCCAGACAACTCACTGGTGTCTACTGTTAACATGCATCACCATTTCTAACGATTGGCAGTCCTCTTCGATGACAGTTGTACTAAATTCTCGTATGTTCGTCGACTTCGGTGCAATCTCAGCTTGCTGTAATGAACAACAAAAAGGTACGTGTGAACTAAAATTAAACACACTGTCGTACAACACCACCAGTACGAGAACGTCCGATCAAGTTGCTTTAGGATTAAAATCGTCTACCGAACGCGGCCAATACGCACCACATTGGACATAAACATTGGACATAAACAAGCTGTGTGGGAAACATTTTCAAACAAACAGCATACACAATTATTTCTACGTATACACAGTCCTCCCCTCTTTGTCTTCACACAGTTGTGTATAGTGGTAATGGAGTAGTGCTTGAGAAATCACGTCCCAAAAACGATGAACGCACAACCCGCAACTTACCTCGATAATGAAAACTTTGGGGCTTGCCCACAGCCGGCGCACGTAGCAATTAGAGGAGGACCGCGTCAACAGATTTACCCACTCACGAATGAATGCATCATTTGTCTCAGGTCCCAACTACGCCATATGATCCAACGGATGCATCCAATCGTCAATCCCACACATGTCAATCATTCCCCCCTACACTGCATCTTCGAGCCTCGCACTGTGAGATTACAGCACCTCGATTAGTCATCTCAGTGAAATCCGGCAGCAGCCATGTGTAGGTAGCAACATGCAGCCAATCACAGTTCACCAGCGTACTGACACTGATTTAACACAGTTTTTCGTGGAATTTTCCGCTGATTGTTTTCATATTGCTTAATCGCCTTAGTCGCCTGCTCGCGCAGGCTCCGTACGAGTTAGTTCAGGAGGGCAAGATCAAACTCCGCACGAGTCTTTCGTGAGCCAACGGGAACCAAATGAAAATTCACACGCGTAGCGCTTAGCTTTTTGCCACTACATAAATACCTTGATTTACCTTCGCCTACTAGCTGTAGTTAATGTTTATGCGCACTGAATATCGAACCTCACTCGCCGCACTTTAATTCCTAGTTTACAGACAAGAATACTCTACGATTGACTTTTAACTTAGCGTCTAAATGCCTAAACATTGAAAAATAGCATCAGCCTCAAATGATGAAATCTCTGTGGACCACACTTGTCCACAATGGCCCGCACTGGTTCTAACTTTACTTGGAGCTACGTGCTGCTAGAGCAAGAAGTTCTGTTAGTAATTGAAGAATGTAGAACAAAACAATCAAGTAAATGGAAAGATGTCGTCGGTGGATCACTAAATAAAGTTATTCGTTGCAGATAAGATTTCCAAGGTGGCCAAAATTTTCGGAGAGGGACGGTGATGAAAAGTGGCGAACCATTGCAATTTAAGTCCAGCAGTGGTGAACAAACGAGCATTTGCTTCATGTTCGTTCATTAATAATGAAGTATATTGTTCCTGAACAACAACCACACTGTACTACTGATGAACATTGTACTAAAATTGCGACAGCGTGTGAGTGGGTTCCAAGCAGACTAGAATCGACTAGAATGGGTATAACTTTAGATATACAATTATAGAATATTGCAATAACATCAGCGTACTTACTTTACTACGTCATGCCACATACATTTTCTAAAAGTTTCTTGAGGAGACCTCGAAACTGAACTCGAGAATTTGAAACTGTTTCAATTGGAGACATAAACAACTATTACTTTGACCAAATAAATTTCACCTAAATTGTGTGACTGCGCAAAATAAAAGGGGAATTTCTGAAACAACTCTGTACAAGTAGTTCAGTTATGTCGTGTCCACGTTACGAAGCCGCAGCAACTACAAAGAGGGGGAACTTCTTCCAGCAAGTTGTTTCTACGCAAAATACACATTGCGTAACTTCAACGCAACCCAAATGTCAGCCGAAGTCCTTCATTTTCAGTAGGTTGCCAACTGGGCGCCTTATTTTCAGTCAGTTGCAATACAATCAACCGGAGCCACCTGCTGAGATGATCTTCAACTAACTATGTGAGGCTTAGAGGAGTACCGAAATAAAAATAGATAGGATCCTCAAGTAAGTTAAACAGCATCTGTAAAGTTACATACAGAGTGACTTTGAAGGATAAGGTAGTAAGTGGGCCAACGTGAAAAAGTAAGCACTGGCTACATAGAGTTATTTGCATGGCTGAAGAAAGTGACAATAAGTTCAAACCGGGCATCCTGTAACAGGCCTACTTAGAAGCTTACATACAGAACAAACAAGCTGGAAGACATGACTGGGGCCGGGATCGTTATAGAAATCATATGATCGTTGTCCATCAAAAAATGTTTTGAACTAATTAAATAAATGAGCAAACTTTGCCGTTGATGAACAGCATAATACTTTTGATCAAAGAAGAAAACATTCAACGTGTAAAGCAAGTTGTACCTCTGAACATCCCGCAGCAGGCCTACTTTCAGAACGATATCACAGTTATAAATAATGAAAATTGTGTAATTGTACAAAACGGCACAAAATAAAAGGCAATTGCAAGGATCACACCTATGCTTTCTGACAATTTTCGACCATATCTTTCTGTTTTGTGTGTAATCATGTGTAACTATGATTTCATATAGCTATACATAACTTTACATTAAAACATAACTAAGTGCAATCGGTAGCTTAAGTCAACGATAGGTACTCTCAGCTGTTCTTTGTATACAGATTTTCATAACCTTAGAATCAGCGACGGTTCATTGAAACGTTCATTGGCAGTCAGGTGTACTGCGCAAACTGTAGGAGTTTTATAATCTGTTCAGCCTTATCCACATCCAAAGTTTTTTCACGCACATTTGCCCAATGATCGATGACAGCATCCACAGAACTAGTCTTGTCAAGATCCTTTGAGTTGTTAGAAGTATTTTTTACGTGACACTAGGCATTTCCTTCGTTTACTATGCTGATACATTGGTAACATCAACCTTTCTTAAACTAAGAATGGAATGGCTTCACATACTAGAAAAGGGTGCATCCTTGAAAAAAGTTAACTTGAAAGAAAACCAAAACTAGCGCAATAAATTTGATAAAAACTTGCAGGTAAAAGCCGGAGCAAGATCTTATAAGGAAGAACAATTAAGCGAGCAGAAAGTGATTAAGTGGAGAGAGTTGGGAATAGGTGGGGTAAAATAAGGGTGAAGTCTGCCAGTATATTGCAAGAGAATTCATAAAGTTTGAATAAAATGCTTTTTGGCCAAAGGATGATTAAACTGAGGATGGCAGAACAAAACAGCTTTTGCAGAACTGTTGAAAGAAAACTGTCAAAAGGGGAGGGTGGTTGGTAAAAACTTTGAGAACTGCATGTGTCAGGAAGGCTGGATTTAAAGTTAGCGGGAGGTATGGTTAAGCAGTTTGTCAATAAGGATTATTTTGGTTTGTTATTTTTTGTTTTCTAGTGGCAGCGACTGAAGGATCTGGTACCCTCCTAGTACTTTCTTGAAGATTCTTCTCTGTAAATTTCTACTCATACTGTCCATTCAGAAAGAAAGTCAAAGTTACGAAACTTTGTGATGGGAGGGAATTCGGGAGAATGTAACTGAGATGGCATCGGAGTAAAACAGGTCGTTTTGAAGACGCTTACTCGAACAGTTACCCAAAGGAGAAGTTCAATAAATAAACTGCGGTTCTTGTGTTGAGTGAATTTAAGTGATCGAGCAATTTTGAGGCCACCGCAAAGAGAGACAGAGCGTCGACCGTCCTATAAATAAGGTGCGTCTTGCAGTAGAAGGGTTTTTGTGCCATCGCTTGCAAAGCACATGGTGAGTCTAATGTCGAGTACTTTAAGTTAATATAAGGTTCAGAATGGGGGTGTATTATTACTTTTCAAGGTCATACCTAGGCAAAGGAAACTCTTTCTATTTCAGCAGACAAAAAGTTAGCGGGGATCCTTCTAGGGCCGATAAAACCCTGAAATGCTTTCACGTGTTCGATGGAAGCGGTCTACTATAACCTTACCCAAATGGGCACTTCCTCAGTCATGAGATAATTTTGAGAATAGGGAGTACAGTTATATTTATTGGAGCAACCCTTGCTACTGTGAAACGGCATTCCACTATAGTAGGTTCCCAATAAATGTATTGAAAACCAAATGTGTTACTAAGTACAAAGCTCGCCGATTGTTTATAACCACTCTTATGTGACTCGTTGTGCGAGGTTATCATTTTGTAGGTTTTTGACAGGTTTATTGCTTGTGTAGCTTGAAACTTAATGAACTTTTTTTTAAAAAATATTCATTAATTTATAAGGGGTTTTTGACACTATCATCAGGTGGTTTTGTTATCTTCACTTTGTCCACACCATCTTTGGTCACTATGATGTTTCTCTATTTGATTGTTCTATATCTATGCATAAATGTATAGTTAGATGAGTGGATATCCGGTTATCATTGTTAAGTATGAAGTTGTTTCCATCCGGATGTTCTGTTGGCTTGAAGCGTTCATATAGTTTGTTGAAAAGTCTTCATAACTATACAATGAAATGAAAATGGTTTTCCTTTGAATCTCTCAATAATGAATATCCGCGAAAATCTGACAGTTACAACAATCGGAAAAGTTCCGGGCTTAGAATGATTCACTTTGAAGGTTGAGCTAAAATGAAGTGAATTGTATTGATGCAGACTTTTGAAATACAAGGTGAACTTTTTGCTGTCAGCAAATGTTTTATATACTGCCGAGAGAGCGTAAACATTTCCAAAGAAAACAGTGAAAAGCATAGGTTTGGGGGGAGTTGAGATCCCATTTTGAAACTATGCACATTAATGTGTGTGGGAAAAAATGGCACCTAAATCCTTGTTTCTACGTCAGACCTTACTTTGACCGGCAAAACCTTGAACCTTTCTTCGACTTATCATCAGAGGAAGTAACTGGAAGTACTGGCAAAGTTTTTGTTACACGAGTGGATAACCGGAAAGTATTTTGAATCCTAGCTTGTGTGAGACTGTTTCAAGATATAATTCCATGTTTTCACAATTCGCTCGAATGTCTCCTATGTAACGTATTCTATTCACACCTGTCAAGTTGGTTTGGTCAACCAACTGTTAAGTGCCGATCTTATGCACTTGAGAGAACTTTTATGTCAGTATGCTAAATCGTTTACCTTATCACGTTAAGTGTAGTATGTACCTTTTTGGTTGCATTTCTATCAGAATGAGAAGAAGCAACTTTTCGAGCTACTGAAAATCATTCAAGATCACCATGTTTTTATGCATTATTTGTAGCGAGTACTTCAACTATATTGTCTCTCACATGCACCGTTATCAGTAATAGGAAGAAACAGTGTTCTGACCTCCAATGAACTATGTTGCTTTCAGCCGTATAATGATTGCCGGCGTTGAAGTTTTCGGTGTTTCTCAGTCAGGAATGATTTACTTCAAGTTGTTGTTGACAGCTAACGAGGTTACGTGGAAGTGATTTAAGATGAGAAATAAAAACAATCTAACAAGTTTGGAAAGTTGCAAACATTCACAAAATGTACTAGGTTATAGACCGGGAAACTGTGATATCCAGTTTGAATCACGGTTGTCTATGATAAGAACGTAATAAAAATTATCTGCAGAAGGGACAATCGGTATTGTAAAGCTGCTTCTGATATGTTTAACAATTAACACATCCTTCCCAACTGTAGTGTCTAGTTATCCTAAAAAGTAACTAGCATAGTGGTGCGTGTATTGTAATTTGTAGGGTAAACGCACGCAAAAGTCACATCCGAGCGTGAGCATAAAATGTGTGCAAGGAAAATGGATAGGAAGACTAAGATTAAGCATTCACATAGTTGACCAAATAACTCCGGAAGAAGTGACGTATGCACGCATGCATTATCTATACGGTGAAGGATCGAACGACCAAAAACCAGTGCACACAGAATGCGCAGGAATAGACTGTAGGAAACGGAATAAATGCTTTTGTAAGCATATTGTTTATATATGTTGTTTATGCATATTGTTTTTTAGATCCGCGGCTTTACTTAAAAAAAAATGTTTTCCCCTTTTGCCCGAAATGTGTGGAAGTGATCTAACTAAAAAAGCGATGAGTAGTGGCAAGAAGACAGACATGAAGATGTCTGAAAATGTTAGCAGTAGTACGTCCACCTTGACCGAGAAGGGCGATTTCGAGGGGAAACGCAGAAGTATTAGTGGCGCTATGTAAAGTTTACGTCAGGCCACATCTGGAGAATGCAATACAAGCGTGAAACCCCTATCTAGTAAAGAACAATAAAGAGATTTCGTGAGTACTGATTAAGGAAGGAGCCTAAACTTCTTGACGTTTTTTATTACAGCGACGATGAATGGGATGTTCTACGTATTAAAGTGATTTTGAGATTTGAGAGCAGCGGAACCTCTGAAAAAGGAAACAGGTACATGACGGAGGAGAGTTGACCTTGATCTAACAGAGGTTTGAACTCAGAATTCGTTGGAAATTTCTTTGTCAATGGAGACGTAAGTGCCGGAACAAACTACCTGCGAAGCTCATGGAGGTTAGCATGTTGTCAGAAGCTAATCTGAGATCTGACCACCGTTTGCGGCCAACATTCGTGGAAATTAGATAGTTGAATTCCACGTAGTCATAGCCGGACGTACCAATATTCCCGGAACAATCTTCAAGGTTACAATCATTATTATTACAGTGTTGAACTTTTACATAAATACTGTTTCTGACAAACCAAATCCCCGACTACTCATCAGTAATCTAAAATATTAGATTTCATTTTTCTCCAGCGGTAGCATTTCTAATTCAATCCCTCCTATTTTCTGTTCTGTTAATTTTTTCCACATCGTGCTCTTCCTTTCCTAGTTGTCTCAGTAGACACAGTGCTTTCCTGTCAAGCCAAAAGGTCAGGTATTTGTTTGTCACGGACGTTGGTGAGGTGCTAGCCATGTTAGGGTTATCCCAGAGTACCACGGATGGGACTAAATGTTCAGTTCCAATCCAAATGAAGTGAACAGTCCAACTAATACGATTACAACATGTGAAGATAAGGCGAGCTGCATGTGTAAGAAACTTGACAATTTTCGACAGGCGCCATCGTGTCCTGTGGCCTCAAATGAACTGAACTGAATCTGATCTACTATACCGAAACTACAGAAGAATTAGAGCAGCATTCCGAAATGTCACTTGACATCTGTTGAATTGCGGTAGTGTGAAAACTGTCTGCATTATTTACTACAAGTGCAATACAACCGTTGTGTTCATTTTGTTTTTCTAAGGAAAGATTTTTCCCCGTGTATACATATACCAGAACACCTACTGGGCGTTATTTGCAAAATGCTTTAAGAAGTTTTGTTTGTCATTCCTCATCTAGATTTTAACTTGCCAACCCTGACAAACGTGCTGATGGATCGTTTGTTTTGTTTATTAATCATTGGGTCACCTAATTTGTTGACCTGTTTCTCATTGCACATATAAACTAGCCCAATTATCTCCTTATGATTATACTAGGTGATTGAGTAATTTTCTGAGTTCTGAGGTAAGATGCACTAAATGCATTTCTTTGTTATTTATCAGAGTTAGATTTTCGGTGTTTTTTGCATCCCATCTGAGATCACTGTCAACTCCTCGGAAATTGGTTACATATTTTTCGGACATTTTTATTTATTTGTGTCTGTTTTTTTGGACACTCGTTGCTTTTACGGGCTCTCTTGTAAGGGATTGTAAATAAAAATGAGGGTTGTGATCTTTCTTACCACAGCTTGCAACAAAACAATAGACACACATGAAAATATCCTATAATGCACCGCATTAAAATCTATCCTATAGTAAATCAACCTTGTTATTCTATGCTAGCTTGTTGGGTTTTGTTTGACGCAATCAAAGTGATCACCACTAGGTTCTTCCATCTTAATCACTGAAGATATTCACCTTCGATATGTAGCGGTTGAGAAAAACTGTTATTTTATTGACGAACTACTTAGTCATGTTTTTGAAATCGTCTATATAATGAGGCCGAATTGTCATTTTTTGGGATAAAAAACAATGATTTGACTGGATTGGAGGTTACGAGCAAAATGCTGGATAAGATAAGTGTAAAAACACTATTTGGAAACAGGATAATCAAAATTTTGGGGGGCTAAAGCATCATGTGAGGTATACTCGGAAAACGTGTGGTTATAATTATGCGGATAAGGGAATAGTGTGAGAAACTGATTGTAGCTCAGATGGTCTTTTACTCTAACACAGTAGAACCGAGAAGTATGCACCACAGTTCATGCTACTTGACGTAATTTTGATATAGTCAACCCGTTAGACAGTTTGGTGAGGTTTTGAGCGGTGTTTGGGATATATGAAAATTTCTTTTTTACTTATCAAGATAAAAAATTTCAGGCAGCGTGACAGCCAGATCAGAACAACGCTATACAAAAGTACAAAATTTATCATTTCATATATTCAAAAACAATTCAAATAGTGTAATTTTGAAGGCACGGTTTCTTGAAAAGATTCTGTCCTCCTTAGTGACATCCTCTTATGTGTGATTCAAAAACATTTTGTTCAGATTATTACCCTACTCAGACACATTCTTTATTTCGATGACTACGAACCAAATTGGATAAAGTTGTTGGTATCTATCGAAACATTTCTGCTAAAAACAAAGTACTGAGAAGTTGAAAATAAACAAAAGGTTTAGGCCGGTAACTGAATTTCTATATTGCACAAGGCGATATTTGGATATCTAATTCTCATGGCAGAACTCCTGAGCTCTCCGGTTTGCTTTGTGGTTTGGCTACTACATTACATCCTGAGATGATGCACACAGTTCTTGCCACTGTTATGAATCTGGCTAAGGCTGGGAACTTTTCCCAGTGAACATTTCATACATAAGTTACCATGTGTTTTGAACAATAGTTAGTTGAAAGAATACTCAAACTAGTATATAGGTAGCTGAATGCGAAACTATGACTAGAAATCAAATAAATTATCTACAATGAGTCGAGAAGGCAATTCTTCCGGCCATTCGGCGCATTCAATATAACACAGTGGAGGTGGTGAGTGATGAAGTCCAAAATTAAAACTCCCAAGCCCCTAGCGTGGTATTAGAGCTCAGCTGGTAGACAACTTGCCTTGTTTGAGCATGCTGGTCCTATCGCTGGTTCGATTCCAACCGTAGTCTGAACATTTCCCAACTGCACCCCTAAACTGCTGTACGTTAGAACATACACATATGTCCTACTTCGCTTCACTCAGAAAACGTTTGGGCGATTTTAAACCTGGTTAAAAATTAACAATTGAAGTCAGGTGGCAAAAATGAGACATCTTACATTTCATAAAAAAATGGACAAGTGAAAGGACACTAATCGGTCACGTGGGTGAAATACAAAGAGCTAAACAAGTGGACCAAAAAATGGGTATAGGCAGTTTGCGCGGGATAGTTAGCCTATACATGAAAAAAAAGGTTATGGCTGCCGCTCGCAAGGTGCTGCAATTTTGCATATGTGCACTGGTTGGATATCCACTGCCCGTGAGTGAATTAAACAACTTGTCGTCCACGTGCATGCTACCTTTCGACCAAACGGACTTTGTTGGATGTTACTGAATCGCCTGACGTTTAATTTAGTAATCACAAAACATTTCAAACGACGTCGATATACTGGGCGGAAACTTTTACAATCAGTTGGAATATGATAGTTAAACAATTTGTAATTTGGGTAAAGAAGCCTTTGAGTATGTCAAGAACAGTGTGCTAAGATACTTGAAGTGCTTTGAAGTCGCGAGAACTCACACACGACCAAGTGAAAAAAGACGCCTAGTGAAAATCATGTTACCTGACCATAAGGCTCGTGAGATGCTTGTATACGAACCGGTTATCCTTGTCACCGAATCTCTAATGAAATCTGGGTTTCTTTTATATCGACTTGCACTCTGAGAATAAAAATGAATAAACGAGAGTTTAATGCTAGACGAACACTTGAACACAGGTGGAAAAAAGTTCGATCACCTGATCTTGAACCTATAGCAGATGTTTGCAACCATTTCGACAGAATAACTTCCAGGAGAACAGAATTACTGAAGCATTACATCGGAGAATGGTGCTTTTGGAAGCATTGTGGTAAAAATAAACCAAAGCAAGATACTTTCTCTGACCGAATATTTGCCAACGACTCGTCCGTTTTCACGTTAACTGTATTTACTCCCGTTGTAAATTCTGATCACTGTGAAATAAAGTTTTTATCTAAACGTTGTATGAAAACGTGAATTTAGCTAATCAGAGAGAAGACCGTGTTGAAACTTCAAATAAATCTTGAGGATAACTCCAGATTGCAAACGATACTGGAAACTACCGAATGTCAGGTTCTAGTTGACGAAGATAGTTCGAGTCATTTTCAGACGGTCTGCGACTTCCACACCCTTACTATCTTCTCTCAGTAGAAACCTTCAGATTAGAATTAATAAATTCTCTGATTCTGGCGTAAAAATTAATGCCACTTATGTTATTCTTATCTGGTGAAACGTACATAGAAATTATTGGACATACATTGTCGAGGCTGAATCAAGAACACACTAGATTTCCTGTTGCTACTAAGTTCTGTAGCTCAAGGAAGAAGACATTGAAAAGATCGAATCTGACTGTCAATCATCGACCCAATAATGAAAGGCTCAATCAGGAGTCCTTCGGTTGTAACACAGTTCAAAACTTTTCTGTAGCAGATGCGAAGTTGACGAATTAGACCGGTTTTGCAATGAACTGTTATGAGCCATTATGCAAAACGACCTCAAGTGTCTAAGCTCGACAGAGGCGTCATGCCTAGATTGTGTTGAAGGAATGCATTGTTTTTATGACTGCACCATTGACAGACATTCTTAAAGGTTCATGAAACTGGTCGACATATCAGACTACCAGGAAAATATCACGAGTATCCTTCTTTAAACGTAAACCTAACAAACGCAGAACACTCGTTTGCTACCGTACATTTCTTAACATAATGAAACACTATCTGTTGTCACGTGAGTTTTTCTGCCCTTACATCTCCTTCCAAAGTCAGTTCTCTTATCAAGTCCTCCGGTCAAAAACTGATGCAATTGACTGTTTAATTCATTTAATCTGCTCAGTTTTACATGTCAACGGTATGGATGTACAGTGCTGTTTCGTGACTACCGTAATGTCTTCGGGCCAATTGACTGCAATCTGATATTACACATCCTGTAGAAAACAGAACCGGATATAGCTCACTTGATAGTTTTAGAACGCGAGATCGGTAATCGAATGCTATTGGTTGGAATATGTTTTAGACCAAATAAGCATCCATAATTCCAGAGTAACTTGTGAGAAACCTGTAACTTGTTTCAGTGATACGCAATATTTCAGACACAAAGGCTTCTCCAAACCAGAGGTAGCTCCATTTTCAAGAACGAAACATTGCCAATAGGCCAAATTTACAATTTGTTTTGAAAACTGGATACACTTTATTTTAAAGCAAACGAACTCGACCTTTATATGTACTTCTAATATGCAAACAAATATGGGACTGATTATTGTGCTGTTGTTCTCACATTAGGGAAGACTGAATTACCGTACGAAAAGGTTGGGCTACATTCGATTCTGGTTATACTTAGCGAGATCCCCTTGAGAAAGGACACGGTAACTTCTTTGTTAACTCCAAGAATCAAAATATTGTTCAGACAGGTTAATGATTTCTGTGGTTTTAATTCGGACAGAAGTTGTAAACTTAAGATAATCGATTTGAATTGAACATAAAAAGTCCACAGAGATCTTCAATCTCATTTTGTCTAACCATGTATGACAAGATATCCGTCAAATAGACTGAAAATCGTTTAGCGTAAGGAGCATAAGTGACGAAAGTGTCTCAGAGAGTTGACAAGAAAGTGTGTAGCGAGGTGATTGTGATAACAAGAATTGACTGGCAGGTGATAATTGCCTATTTCCTTTTTAAAAAATTAATTCATGGTCTGTAACTAGTCCTTTTTCAAGGTGTGATTATTTAGAGCAGATCAGACACTTTTTCTCTGACCCTGTTTCGCGACAAGATGACTGAAATCCTTGAACATCCGTTAAACATCTCGGTGGCCAGATTGAAGGAGGTATGGTGACCCACACCAGTAGATTAGAGAAAGGATTGTGCGATACCCACCAGTTTCAGGCAACCAATTAGGAAACAGAACCAAGAACGAATCAGTTGATCTGATTGTGAACTTAATGGGGACTTCGACGAGATATGTTGTGAAAATACACATCAGGTTGCCACTGACATATGCATGACATTGACCGTTATGGAAGTCTAGAAAGGTTGGGAAAGCTTGCAATGTTTTATCATAGGAATTGAATTATATTTAGTGAAATTGTCAAATTTATTGTCAGAAATCGAAAGACAAGAGAAGCAAAAGCAAAGAGTCAGGTATGTGGAAATTTGAAATCACTCATGTAGAAAAGTTATAGGATGAAAATTTCACACATTTCGCCATAGCCTTCACGTTGAGACGAATTTTTCAGGTGGCCATTTTAAAAAAAATTAAGGCTTTAGTTTCTGCGTGGCCAAATCTTATTGGCGCTGCATATCCTTGTCACGAATGGGATTTAAAATTCGGCCGAGGCTATTGTTAGATGATCGTGTTGAGCACTGGATCAGTAACTTCGCAGTAATTAAGGGAGGATTATCTCAACTAAACACTCAGAGTAAGTTAGTGTAAGACTGCTGGGCTCTACCATTAAAATGCTTGAATATAGCGCTTTTTCGAAACATATTGATTGAAGAGATCTAAGTGAACACAAAAAGTGCTATCATTCGTGAATGATGTTTAAGTACTATCGACTAAAATCTCCACTTAAACATCATTACTTTTAATGGCATCAACATCTCTCTAAATTCATAGCTAGAACACAAATGTTTTGAGAGCTGTTTTAAACACTGTGTACATGACGTTCAGATCACTATGAATAACACCGCCGAAATGTCGATTTCTAAAATGAGGTCGTAACCATAGAACTGAGAAGCCGGTTCTGGGTAGCAGAGCTTACTCAGAGTTCACCAATTACATAGGTATGTGTAGTTCATTGCTCAGCCAACCCTACCTGGGCGCTTTATCGTGGATCTGAGAGTGAACTACCCGTCCCGAGATCAGCATGCATTTGCCCCGTTCAAGTCATTTCTTGAGGAGATAACGAAAAAGAGGATGCCTCTGGATTTTAAGGTTCAGGAAATTTGTCGCGAGCTGCTCAGTATGTCTAAAGGATACCAAATAGTAAGAAAGCAAGGGACGGACGATCAATTCTGCTTCAATAACACAAGCTTCCAAGGCAACAAGCAGTGTTTTAGAGTTTACATAAACAGTTTATCAGCATACATACCTAAACAGCACACGACGGACTCTCCATGATTGGTGTAAAAGAAAATAAGCAAAACCACTTTTTTTGAAACAAAAGACGACATATCACCGTTTTGTATACGCTGAATGGTATAATGCTTGGATTACCCAGTGAAAGCTCTTCTCCTACGGTCGTCAGAATAACAAGGAAACTAAACCAGTGCGAGACATGAAAATATTATTGATGCGGACTTGTGAAGGGAAAATGTGCGCACCAAAATAAGCATTACCGATAGACCCTAGTCACACGGGGTGTATTCAAAACATTTATACCGAACAATTGGGCCACCAACGTAATAATCAATACTCTGTAACACGTTCTAGTATCCTTAGTTTCCTCAAAGTTGAAGATGGTTAGAAGTTTCTGTCGAAATAGCACCGAAGTCAGGCATCGTTTGTCACGAGGACGTGGTTGCCGCTTAAAGAGAGTTTTTATCTGACCAACCTACGCTCCTGATATCAGTTTTACAGAAGAGTTGTGAAGTGTCTTTGCTACGAAAGTCGCCTCGGAGACCGAGGTTGTTTTACTACGTGCACACAAGGAGTTAAACTTTTTTCTATAGCGTAAAGAGAGGAATATACTCCGTTTCATAATTATCCAGACCACAAACATTTTAATATATCACGCTTGTCTACACAAATAAAAGATTGATTATTGTTTGCACGCATAGTTACAAAACACATGTTGTGGTGGCTTGTCAAGCCGGAGGTGCGGGTGCTCCAACTCTCGGCGGAATACATAGACGGTGCAGCAAGGTACGTCTAAAAGCCCACAGCGAGCGGGTCGGGGACAGCATGGGCGACCGGATGAGCCATCATTCAACTGGATCGGACCAACGGGCGAGGCATGGCAGACAAAATGAGATGAATAATCTGATCTGGAGCACGATTATTCTAACATCGTAGATTACGGCCAGAGGACACAGTGGGTGGATTGCGGGCAGCGCAAGCGATCGGACGAGCCATCGCCCAACAAGATCGGTCTAACGGACGAGGAACGGCAGGTGAAAAACGCCTTGACAAGAGGCATCGGACACACAAACCGGGTCGAAGTGGGCACGGCGTGTGAAAAAAAATGGAGGGTTTTGTGGTCCGGACTGATGACTCGTAAACGCGACCGCGCGCATAGCATGGGAACCGGCGTGTTAGACAATAAGGATTGTCAAGTTGACCATCACTCACATTTGATCGCAGCCTTCGCATTCAGATAGACTTTCCAGCCAGCCTCTTTCGAAAAGAAGCACTAGACTCGAGTTTCGCTCTCATCAGAGCTCGTCAGTAGTGCATATCCTTGCTACGGCCGGGATTTGAACTCCGGCCATTCCAATCATGAGGCAACCTTTTTGACCACTGCGCCAGTGACCTCACATTAGGCACGACCGAATCGATAAATCTGGTGGCTCAACCACTCCCGCTTGTGAGCAATGATATCGCCTTGCAGGTTGTATGAGATCAGTGATTTCGACCTGTCTCAGAAGTCCTAATCGCGGGGTTATCGATTGGAGTTAACAGGACAGTTACTGTCCCCTTTCGAGACGATCGAACAACCTGATCATTGCTCACAATCGAGAGTAGTTGAGCGTTCACATTTGATAACTCGGTCGTGCCTAATGTGAGGTCAATGGCGCAGTGGTCAACACGGTTGCCTCATGATTGGAATGGCCGGATTTCAAATCCCGGCCGTAGCAAGGATATGCACTATTGACGAGCTCTAATGTGAGCGTAACTTGAGTTTAGTGCCTCTTTCGAAAAAAGCTGGCTGGAAAGTCTGTCTGAATGCGAAGGGTTCGATCAAATGCGAGTGATGGTCAACTTGAAAATAAACCAAATCCCCGACTACTCATCAATAAAGATTGTGCTTTATTGGACGTCTTTTTCGCCACAATGTTACAACGCACATTATTCCCCAATAGTTAAAGAAAGCTAAATAACCGTAATAAATAAGTTATCCTGTTTGGTACTACCACAATACGAAATGGTTTATTCCCCTTGAAGAAGTGAAATATGACCTCCGGCCTTCTGAAGAACTTGTCTACATCATTTTGCGTTGTGTAATTTCAGTTAACGTTTCCTCGATAGCATTCGTTGACTCTAAGTTTGGTGCATGCGCACATCCGTTTAAACACACTTGTTTATTCAATTGACTCCCATGGTTTTAGTTTAAACTCGGATCCGGAATGTGTTCACGCTAGGCTACTAGGTAAGCGTCCAACTGTATGAGTCACATTTTGTCCGATTAGGATTAGGCGACAGACTTTCTGGAATGGCCAATGTCCAGCAGAGAGAAAGCCTTGGAATGATATTAACTTATGTTGTTAAATGAATATAAAAAATGACACAAAATTGTTGCTTTCAAGCGAAAGCAATTCACCTCTACCTTGGAAACTGGGAGTTCCCAAGATTATCAATAAGCTACCTGTAATAAGGACGGTGGTTACATAATTTTGTGTTCCTCATCAAACAGTACCAGTAATGGATCATTAAGGCACATAAAATGGACTGCTCTTATCCTCGAGAACGGCATCATCCATTCATCTATGAATGACACATGCCTCCCGAATTGTACTAATTATCGTCCCTTGTTATAAGCAGCCAACGCTAAAATTCACTTCGGTTTATCAGACATCAAGGTTGTAGGAATGGCTGTTTCCGAACAAATGGAGTTAGTTTGCCCTCCTAATTTTAGTTGGGGTTAGGTAAATCCTCCCACGTCACACCGGCTGTGCAATATTCCAAGAACTCTGTTGCACTGCCCTAAATGCCAGAGTAACACTTTTCTAAACCGTGTAATATGTATTCCTTTGAGCATATGCGGTCAGACAACACTGATCATGCGTAAAACTGTAAAAATCTGAAACCTCATTTTAACTCAGGACGAATGAGTTTGTTCAGGTCGAGAAGTTCGTGCATTTATGAGACGGGAAAAATTTTGATTGATTACACCGAACAGATTTTTTGAAACATTAGCAAACTAAAGGCCTCAAACGATGCTCACAAAATAAGTCTTTTGTTGGTACAAATAAACGAAACACGCAAACAAATTCGCCATTTCCATAATTACGAAGTGCAGTGTGACGTCTGCACACACATCAAAACAGTCAGACTAGAAGAAAACAAGACGTCTTTACGGATTCAAGGGTGAAAATAGAATTTTGTTGTGAGTACTTTCTATACTGTTGGGTATGAGTCAACTTGTACCAACGAAATTTCTGAAAAGAAGTTTAGCCTACTGCTTTCTGTTAACAGTTATTTGCCTGCTGCAAAAATCGAACGCTTATTGTTTCGTAATAATATGCTAACAGTGCATGCTGTATAGAAAGTGTATTGTGAGTAGATCAGATTTAATTGTGGTAAATCAATGTATTGTTGTTGTTGTTGTTTTGATTGAAGTGACAGTTAGACGATTTTGCGTACAACAGTTCGGTATTCGCTTGTAACAGCAAAGAAAACCAGTTTCCGTTGTGTATCAAGTTTTATCGCAAAAATGGTTCGTCATAATATCCAATTTTCCTGGAATGTTCAACGAAATGATTGTCCAACAATCATAGGATCACCTAATTTGTCAACAAGTCTTCGAGTTTACACTAGAAGTGCAACGTAATTCAACTGATAGATCTCTCGCAGACTAATGTGGTCCTCATTGCTGATCAATAAAGGGACGCACACCTAGTGAATAGCAATCACTGAGTTGTTCGGAAAACCGATTAACTGGAAGCTCTTTTAAACTTGGCGAATAGATAACAAAACGCAACTGACGAACTTCAGACGGTGAGATAGTTACACGTTTTGTGTGATGGAGCATAGCCGTTGAGAAGTGAAATGACACCTAAAAAATCACACTGGGGATCGTGAAACCCTCGCAAGCAGAAACTTAATTGAACAGGGTGGAGTTATATACCTCAGGTGAAAGAAAACAGTACTACATGAAATCCTTATGCGGAGCAGTAGCGTATATTGCCGTCAAGGGGAGTTTGGAGCTGATATCTGAAATTTCTACAGGCCACAGAATCATAAAATTTCTTTATCTTTAACTCATCGGTGACCTCGACGTATGGAGCTATTGATGAAGTATCACAGAATAAAATAAACACTTTGGGAAAGTGTTCACCTCACCTGTAGTAATCATTGATACCAACAGCCATTATAAGTGCGGTTTAATGAGATAACTAACTCAGTACTAGCTTTCCACATACGATAGGATGAGTTTGTCTACACTCAGTATAAAACTTGTGGGAACTATTTGCTTCAGCTTACGTGTGAGTTCGTTCTGCTGTTTTTTCTTCAAGCACGCCGTGTAGCCGACTACATAAGCGCCGGGAATGAAGCAGTCAATTGTAGCTGGCAATAACACTGCATCCTTCAGCTATCTCTGTTTTCACCGGTCCCTATCTCAATAAACAGCCCTTGTTCAATGAACGGTTTATCTTCAAGTTGACCATTACTCGCATTTGATCGCAGCATTTGCATTCAGATAGACTTTCCAGTCAGCCTCTTTCGAAAAGAAGCTCTAGACTCGAGTTTCGCTCTCATCAGAGCTCGTCAGTAGTGCATATCATTGCCACGGCCGGTTTATCGTTGACACAGTTAGGAGTTGCTTGGCTATCAAGTACCAATATGTCATTTATGATAAATGCCACCACAATCACTCTGGGCATCATTATTAGGTTTACTAATCTGTAAGCCTGACGAAAAGCGATAATGAACTAAAATAAAGACTGCTTCCAGATTTTTCCATTTTTATGTTGATGTGTAAAAACTGTCCAGTTAGTGTGTGGTTTCGAAATGACAGAAGTAGAAATCTAGATTTTTTAAAAATTATTTTGAAACCTTTGTAACAGCGATGAATTAAATGTGCTAAGGAAGCTTAAAACTAACGCCAAAGGCATAATTTCATTGTGTGTTGTGACAGGATTACGCCACCCAGATAACTCCCAGGATACCATTAATCTCTGCGACAACAATTGCATTTATTTGGAGAACGCTTACGTGGAGGTAACAAGCATACTGTTCCGACCAATCTAACCGTTGTCATATTTACTTTTTTCTATGACAAATGATAATCGTGATTTTTTCGAAAAGGCAACTATGATTAACAAAAGTTTTCTAAATGATCGACTTTCTGCTATGCAGCGAAAGAGGGTGTGAACTACTCTACCAGCACAATATTTTCTTGAAAGTGATGGGCTGTAAAAATCGAAAATAAGAATGATCCATATGTATTGTATAAGATTGACACTAAAAACCTACAATTATTACCAAATCGAATTACGCTTTCGAAATACTGTCATAAGCGGCTCTGATTGGATTTGTTTTTGATGACGTTTGCTGTTACGTCCTCACACATATTCACTTATCTCACTAATCCAATAATTACAGTTTTTGGGGATAGGGGCTTCAGATAGCTTTACAGCAAAAACATTTACGTCCAACATTGCAACCGGTTAGATAAAAATGCGTTTCCAATGAAAGTCCTCCAATAAATCGGCCGGATAATACGAAGGACATAACATGCCTAGATGAAGACCAGTTCCACCATATTTTTCTAGTTTGACAAAGTAACACCATACCAGTAGTCATTTAAATCACTCCAGTGTCCCTCACTGTTCTGCTACAATGCTGAAATGTTTGACCTAAACTACTGGAGATCGAAATCCAGCACGTGCAATCGGCCTACACCTAAAATCAACCATATAATGGATTGCTGGATGTGAACAGATTGAGACAATAGCATAACGGTTGATTAACAAAGTCGAACAGAAAGTTGACTGGTATAGGTGCTTTCTGGGGAAAGACTATAGGCTTGATTTTCAAAACACTGGTTGATGGCAATTTTGCACAAAACGTACTTGTCGTAAAACGTTGTCTAAGAGGAAGGCACAAATCAGCAAACATAGGCAATGAGTACGCCTTTAAGTAGCTTATTTATGACAGAGTTCTGTTGAAATTGAGGGGATATAAGGAAGTACATGTGCCTCATTACCATTTCGATCTAGCTCTCAGACAATATAGGGATTTTCAGGTTTATAGTTTGCTCATGGGTTGCGGTAGTTAGGAAAGTATTCAGCAAACTTCGCCCTGAGCGAAATATTTGGAATGCTATTGCTTAGAAATATCATGAGTCGCAAACAGTTTGCTCAAATGAAAGCAAGCCCTAGCATTGATTAACAAATCACCCAGCTGCAGTTTCTTTCCCCAGGCAAGATTTCACGAGCTTTAACAACCAAGTGTCACATGGCTTACAAACCGAACTACTCATTAAGCACCAGAGAATAACTAGTTACTAGTAAACTGACAAAAAAGACATAAGCCGAGATGAACCTGTAATTTCTTTGATACATCCATTTTAGAAGTGACATTTTCATTAGATTAATGAAGAATTACACATGCGTCTTAGAAAGACGACACACAGCACATTTTGGACCGACAAGCATCCACTCGTGATTCAACACTATCGGCGCCAAGTGCTTTGTTTAAAACCAACTTCACTCCCAGTTTTGTGTTTCCAAAAACATAATGGCAAAGCACTCAGATAATCTGGGCTTCACCAGTGCTAGTGACAAGACATTAGTATAAGAACCAAAACTGTTATCACTGTCTTTGGAGACCCAGTCGTTGGTAGCTCCTAAGGGTTGACGTACAACCGACCAATTTCATTAAAATGAGCAGCAGTTCATAGCACAGGTCTGAATGGGATAACATACAAATAGCAAATCCAGACTCATCCCCGCGTAAGCTCACACCCTTTGGATCTACGCTACTAAATGTATATACTCCAGACCCACGTGACTTACTGCTTTTCTTCCAAATGGATATGGTGCACGCGGTACATTAAAAGTGAACATATCTATAGACCAACATTTGTAGAGTACGTTCTAAAACCACCACTTATATTCAGTAGATCGTCGTTTGTATATGAATACACATATCTGTTTATTAAATTTCTCGCCTTTTAAATGGTTTTAATCACACTCCAGTTACCTTCGTTATCATGTTAACCGATAACAATAAAAAACCACGTAAAAGGCCACTAAGGCACCCAACTCTCAATATTCCGGGGATGAAATGGACGATAAATAATCGTGGATGTGACATCATTAGTTGGCTTATCGCATGGACTCACTGTCGTGTCAACTTCAGAAGGTCTTCCACACATAGCAGCGTGAACATCTTAACTAGTGTGCACCGAGTCTTCACGTCACTAAGTTATTAACTACATTGTGCGTCGTTCACGTGGCTGGAGTTGATTGACGACAATGGACAAACCAGTTGTTAACACCCAAATCCCGGTATGCGATCATCAAACTTGACTAAACAGAGTAAGTTTTCAGGAGTAGTTGAACAGTGAAGATCAGAACGATCTAAGATGATGAATTTCAGCGACATTGTAGGTGGGCGGAAAGACCTCAGAGGTGTATAGTAAAAAGATTGAAAGAAGTGTAAACTGCTCAAACATTCGTAAAATTTGGCACCCGAGGAAGGTAAAGTGTGCGGGGTGGACCGATTACAGTCCGTGGTTCCCTCCAACCACTGTACCTCTCAATTTACATTTACTGGCTTTTATCTAAGGCAACAAAGCACAGGTTCTAGTGTACATACATTTATTTCACTTCTTTCAATCTGCGTAGTTCTGATGAATCAACTGAATCTGAAAACTACATGCGGTTAGGTGAAGAGTTCAAAGCAAAATGTGGCAGTCGCTCGTTTAGATTTTCAGACCGTTATCCAAGTCCAAACTCCATCGAAAACATGGGGGAAGTTTCAGACGGAAGATAAAACGAGAGCTCTCGCCTGAAGGCAACAACCTCAGAGGTGCCTTGAGACGACCTGGCACATTGTGCTCGTTATTCAAACCAAAGAAATAGCCGTAATTATGTCAAGAAGGGCTGCTGGTTAGTCAACACCCAGGGTGTCAATACGCGTCATCAAAATCATTGCACACTCTCCCCAATAAACTCGTTACGTATATATATATCGTTGACATATTCGACCGTTTAGTGAAGAAATTTGTTGTTATGGTTTTGATATGAAAGGTAGTGCCGACATTGAAATAACATGGCAACGAAATGCTAACCTAGAACTTCGTAGTATCATTGGTCACCTAATCAACACGATCCAGTATACACTTGTATATCATTCGTTCATTCACCACTATACTTGACAACTAGGTAATTTGTGCGGTACTGACAACCGACCGCGGCTGAAGATGTAGATGTGAAGATTCGGTCTTCTTTAACGTGCGGTCAGTGTAGCGGTGGCAGACATGCTGGTCCCGCAGTAAGGGAGACCGAAGTACGACTCCTGGTCTGGCTAATCGTGTATGCTGTCACAGGAATCAAGTATGATTTCGTTACTTTTCCCAGAGTATACAGCAACCCAAAGGTTCACTTTACGGAGATGTTTAATGTAAAAGAAGTAGGCTGGACGAACTCACGGACACGAAGTCAACTAATGATTTGCGGAAGGCTATGGCAAATCATTGCTGACCATGCAAGCAAACTGAAATGTTACCGCAGTGACTAATCAGGATGGCAATATCGGATTTTGTTGTAGCAAGCAACGGAGTGAAACAGGTCGTTTAAGTGTGTCGCACGCTGAAACGAACACGCTACAAGCTGAGTCAAGTCAAGCCATAGCAAACAGCGTGTAAGCATTGTGTAGAGAACGGCGATCAAACATATCGTTGCAATTAGTGGACTCCCATGAAGAATATGGATCAATCAAAGCCTCTGCTTTAGTAGTGAAGAGTTTTGGAACTGTATAAGGCGATTGGAGATCAAGAAGTTCCATACAACACCACATAGTCCGCATTCAAACGGAATGACGGAAGGAAACAATCACATAATCGAAAAGCAGTTGAAAAATAAGAGTGGAGGTAAGAAAGAGATTCCGTTACCGAGTCTGTCAGGCTGTTGCTGTTTACAAGTCAGTGACAAAGTCATCATATGATCATACGGATGGACGAGTGTCATAATTGTCATTAGTCTAAGAATTTGGCTTGTGGTTGGAGACACGTGAATCTACTGAGGTGCCGAGATTGGTCATTCAACCTCAAGGTTACTTAGCTGGTGCACTGCGCTCAGAGCTGGTTCAGTGGTCGAGTACAGAGCAGGTGACAGTGGGTGGCACAGGATTGGGTCCAAGACTTTCTTTGCAAAATAAAATGAATCAGGACAGAACAGCCTAAACGTCAGAAAACCCAAGATGACCAGTGTAACTAGCGTAAAGGAAAACGCCAAATGTGTCAGTATTATCAGTGTCTAAACGCAGATCAACAGGAACATGAGGGGAACCTGAGCAATGATTGCTGCAGTTGAATTAAAGGAGTGTGGCAAAACAGAAATATCGACGTACACTGATGGTGAATAGTCGGATGGATACATATACTGAATTATGGAAAAGAATGGGAAAAAATGAAGGGAAATTGTAAACGGCAAGTGAACAGTAACAGTGTTTTTATGTACAGATGTATCATTGGTGACTGTTTCATTCCGAGGGTATTATTTGATGCAAACGTGCCTATGTTTGATACGTCATTAAGGCATAAGCCATGTATTCAGACGCGTTGGTTACTGATTCAACAATTTTTTTCACCCATATTCTTGGATCACAATGCTAGTATTTTTAAGGTTGCTGGTGATATTGGATTGGACCCATTTCACCGTTAGAGAGAATAATCATTTAACATTCTTCTAAGTTCTCACATTATGTCACCTTGATGCCGTGCCCTCCGTATTTCACAGCTAAGAAACATAGTGATTCTCTTCTTAAGAGTTATATAATCATCTCCACACGCATTAAAATCCTCAAGGTCTTATTCTTGAGATTCTCCAAACATTGTGCTCTTCAAATAAAACTGATCTCTAAGAGAGGTGATAGCTTGGTGCTCATATCAAACTGACGCAAGCTAGCATTCTTCCTGGCTTAGTTCGCACGGCAACTGTCACAGTCAAAACTTATCTTTCGAGGTTCTGGGCTTCTGATGCAAACAGGATGCAACAGTGCATCGCCCTAACAACTGAACGGTCGTATTATGGTTCAGTTAGACCAGGAATTCAAACAAAACAGTATATTTCGATATGAAACAGTACATACGTTTCCAAGGGCCTTCACTATTGGTTTAGGCTGAAGCCAAAGCCAGCCTGATAGGCAGCACTTGAAACAGCGAGACGAAAGTGTGTAGTACTGCTGTTGTATCCAGTAAATAAATGGTCTTACTCGCTGATCGCATATGATGAATTTGAAAACAATAGTTCAATCCAACACCGAAGAGCGACCAATCATTGTTGGACACGTGCACAGTATAGTTAAATTGAAGAAAACCCCAAAATAGTATAACTTCCAGTAGGAAGCGAGTATTGTTGTTTGTAAGCAAATATCTAATCATGGGACGCTAAGGCAATACGTCAACGGGAAACAAGGTACATTTCATTGGTCAGGTTGATATAGTTTACCGTAAGGCCTTGTAAGAAAAGCTCGACTCGAATAATTGCTATGCACATTTGACAGAAATCAAGGTTGTGCGAAGTTGCCTACTCCAGAAATGGGAGTTATTAGTACAAGTCATTGATACTAACTACGGATAATAAGTAATACAATAAGTAATACAATTTCTATGCTCAACAGTGGCGTTGGTGGATTCCAGCGTGAACTGTTTGAGAAATCCTGCCAGGGCAGTCGATCCCCTGAATCATTTGGTGGATTCCATATGAGACAGTGGGACGGGTGAGTAACAGAGTCCAAATGTGAAATTTCCGAGCTCCTGGTGTGGCCTGGTAGCTCAGCTGGTAGAGCGCTTGCCGCGTTGAGGCATGCTGTGTCTGTCGCTGGTTCGAATCCAGCCGAAGCCCTGACTTTTCACAGTTGGGTCGCATCTAAATTCATAAATCTGCCATACTACTCATAAGTTTCGAGTGTGTTGAGTTTGTAGGGAAAGTAATGGAACAGGCATATAAGAAGAATGTGCGATTTCGATCATAAAACTTCCCACGTCTCAATAAAAAAGGGACTTGACCCGATCAAAGTGTAATTGTTTGGAATGACACATAAAGCGGTTCACATTACGCGTAAGACCAAAGACCCGGACTACCTCTAGTTTGCATGGTTAATTTTCAGCTGCGTTCAATGGAGATGGAATAACCTTCTACAGTTTCCTTTTTTGGCCGTTCTGGCCTGGCCTTTCAGGCCAACTTGTCCGATAAGCGTGATAGCATTCATGCTTCCGAGTTGCTACTTAAACCAATCAAAGTAAAATAATTTTGCCATCTAATGGTCCTTTCGAAGATGTGATGCACAAAATATGAGTCGTTTGCTAGTATCGTTCATTTAGTGGGATTGTAAATCTTGTACATTGGTGCGTGTGTATGGAATCATTCAAAATTTCGTTCTCAGAGGAAACGACCAACTGGATCGATAATCTCAACAGCTACTCAAGTCTGTCATGAATAGCACCTTCCCCTTGCTGAAAAACCGAAAACATGCTATATATGAAAATATTTTGCATATGAAGATTTATCACGTTGCAAATTAAATACAATTTTGAGTGGTGCAAATTTTTCGTTTAAGAGTGGTGCTTGTCGGCTTTACAGATTGCTGTAAGCAACACCGAGTACTGAAGTATTGCAGCCTGGAGCAACAAATTTTATATGAATCGTCTGACAAAGTTTGGAGTGGTCTTTCGGTTAAAAAGCCTTTCAATGCATGGTGCTGTTTCCTTCATTTAGCAGCAATACACCAATGGAATTGCACAGAAACGTTGACTTCGTCCATTTATGGGATTTTTAACCAGTGCTGTCATATACACGTAGGTCAACATGTAGCAGAATGTACACCCGAAGCGAACTTAGTGCGATCTGTTTCCAGCATGATAAATTCGTCCAGACCAAGTTGTGTGTGACTGCTCTCCGGCATAGTGTGATTCAACATAACTCAACGTGACCGGAGTCAGACGATCAGACAGACAAACACAGGAAGAATAAGCCATAACAGGGCCCACAATTCCGACGCGCTTTTGGTGAAATGAAGGTATAGGTCCTAAACCGCCATCAGGAGCACCAACACTCAGTCCTGGGGAAGTCAGTTTGTGAACAAACGTGATGCGTGAAAGGAGTGTGTTACATCCTTACCCAACCCCATCCAGTTTGATCACTAGTCACGTGTATCAACATGTTGTTGTAGTTCGTAACCGCCTTACCGAAACCGGTATGATGCGAATGGTTTGTATGGACCCGAACGAAATGGCCTTCGCATCCTGAACATGCTGTTTTTCAGGATGAACCAGGTCTCCGGAGAACAAAGCACCTCAATCTGGACAAAATTTTTGAATGAGCTACCCACGCCGATCTCGATAATCAAACGAGTTGCCTTCATCGCGGATAACGTGGTCAAACAAGACATGTTGAAAGGAAATGGAACGACATGGCTCAATAACGAGACCACAAGACTGACAAGTGTCACGAGATGTGAGTTGTTTTCATAGAATGGATACGACACATCATTTCAGAGTGCAGTATGATGCGTCTCAGACTCCATGGGAAAATTCCTAAGTTTTGATCAGTCATTTGGTTATCTCTAAGTCCGTTCTGTCCATGAATGTGGCTTTTTAATAGCTATCGTTTGGTAGGAAATCTATCGCGACGGCACAATCTGTCAGGGAAATACCGTATTTTCGCGTTGCCATTTGCACTCATCGGCACATGCTAGCCCTCAGTCCAGTGATGCCTCTCAAGCCCTAAAACGTGTGTGGACAGCCAAGTGTTATCGCTCGTGGTGGCCAAACCAATGAGACGGTGGCGTCCAGCGGTTCCACTGGAAATGCCAGTGCACGCAACACCACCCACAACTGGTTTCAGCGGTGTGTTGAGCCCGTTCGCTCATCCTGCTGCGTTAGTTGATGCGCCTGTTGGTCAAGCCCCATGGTCTCGACTTCGGATTTTACATCCCGACCATAGTTCTGGGACATATGGTATAAGGCTCGGGAACCATCTCAGGTGCCTGAGTGATTAAGCGACCGAACCTCAGTAAGACAATGTGACAACCCTTAACTTGCGCACAGCCCACGCTGTGAGTTGTGGATAGAGAGCCATACCATACTGCGTATTACTGTGCGCAGCAAGCATGGATGGTTGACAGGTACTTCCAGCGGAACTAAATTCGTTTTCGTAACAGAAGCGTAACATCCTTCAGCATAGTCCTTCATTGTCGAAGTTGGGGGCGTACATCAAAGCGTGGACGGTATAGCGGGAAAAGTGTCGAACGATCAATTTAAACATCCACAACTGCCCCTTGACTGTTCTGTCGAGTCAGATAGTTGTCTTCTCAACGAGCTACCGAAGAAGAAACCACCATCTGGGTAGACCAGTATTTTAGTTATTTCTTTTCAGGTTCTCGAGGAGTAAAGAAAGTTCATTCTTGCATATTAGCAAACACATTAACAACATACTACAGGTTTGACTTTGTTGGAAGAGACAGTCTTGGTTAATTAGAAGTGGTGTTTTGGCGAAATCTGTTTTCGACTATTCATCATCGGATCAATTACATAACATTTCATATAATCTTGTTTAACAGGATGACCTGTAGTGGCTACCCTTACAAAATTGGATTTCGTACAAGTTGCGAGATGTCAGCCAAATTTTGTTGGTTCTAAACATAAGCCAAAATATGAATGAAGAAATCCATACTAATGCACTTAACGACAGTAGACCATGGAAATTCAACCGGTATGGTTACTACACGTGACAATCCGTGAAGAAAAAGACTGTAGTTTGTATTCAAAGCTGGAACATGAGCGAATCAGACTTAAGAGGTTCCATCGCCTTAAAAAATACCATTAAGAACGTGTAGCCTCACGAACGAGTACAAAGGGTATAGCATATCATGTGACTTCTAAATGAAAACAAATCAAACGGATTACACGCATTCTCGTAGCAATGACTTATTAAACAAACTTGCACATACTCGGAATGAAACACGATGATTCAGTCTGTGGGCATACTAGGACTCGATGTGTGACACACGTGTTGGTTATTCGAGCACATTTGTGTTGTTTCATAGCCACAAGATAGCAGAGTATGCCGTTTGGAAAACACCGTTAACGATTGACACCATCATTTTAAATTTTGTGGATTTCCTCCTATAACTGTTCAGTATAATTCTCCTAAGTTCACTCAAAATCCTAAGGATGGGTTCTGCGCAACTACAACCGTAACACCTGAATAGTTCCTGGTTGTCAGTTTGATGATCCTTCTACCGATTGCAATGGGGGCTCCACTTTGGGTGAGCCGTAGAATCATTCAAAATGTGGTGAGGGTGAACGGTCACAATATACTACTCGTTAATAGTCAGATGTAGACATTTATTTAGGTGAGGAAAGGTACAAGGAAGAACAATGAAGTGCACTTCGGCACGAAATGGTGTTCTTCGTATATGAACATGACAATGGCAGTCGTGGCATCCCGAGATTAGTGTTATGTACAAATAAGTATTTGAGATGGTGTTGAATCACACACACCCTGTGTTGATTTTTAAAATAAACAATCTTAGTGCCAAACACATCTTTCCCTCACCACATTAGTATATAGCGTAGGTGAAAATTTAGATGGCAGCATGTTAGACACTCTCGATTCGCTCGGTTCGATCATTGTCACTCAGCACCACACACAATAAAGGTACATCTAACTTCAGGAATATCAACGAGGTTCACGTCTCGTTGGTTGGACTACATAAATATCCAGTGTTGCGGGAATCAAGGTGAGGATCGTATTTGCCTGATGACATAGTGTTGTATAACAAGCAGTTTCGTTGTTTGCCGCCACTCCGCAAGGTTTGCTGGACAGGGCTCTGCCAGGATTGGGTCAAGAATCACGACGACAGTTGTTAACGGAAGAGTTTATTGAAGGTCTCCCGATGGCGGTTTGCGACCAAGTCCGTATTGAGTATGTCGCCCGGCCGATGGACCTTGACGATCTGGCAAAGGTGACGCGGGAGTTGGCAGTAATGCCCGTGGCCTCAGTGGATTCAAACAGCAGTACGGACAAGAAGACATTGGAGGTAATGCAGAAGGCAATGGAGCAACTCGCAGCGGATGTAGCTGCCCTGAAAACAGCAGCACGGAAGAACGATCAACCAGGAGGCTGTTTCATCTGTAAAAAAAAGGACATTGGAAGAAGGATTGCCCAATCCGGCGGTCTCAGAGGACTAAAAATAGTGTTTCGTGATTGTTCTTTTTGTTGGTCGGATCAACTAGTAATGGGAGCGATTGAGAAGGGGGCCGTACATACAAGGGTTGAAGATGATGGAGGAATAGAACAGTGTTTAATCGATACAGGAGCAGCTATTTCGTTGATTGCTTGTGCAGGAAAGCAGAATCTAGAACCGACATCCATGATGATCAGGACGGTTGGAGATCATAGTCTACTGGTTGACGGTGTGGAAGGATGTGGGGTACGTATCGGCGGCCATATCGTAAAGTACCGTTTCATTGTGTCCCCAGAAACCAGGCAAACGATACTCGGAGCCGATTTCCTCGCTACAACAGATGCCGTGATTGACTTGAAGCTCAAGAAATTGTCAACCAAGTATGGCTCCCTGACGCTCATAGGACAGCGAAAGGATAGCGTCAACCAAGTACGCAAGGTTAAAACCCCCAGTTGCACAGCCCCCTTGCTCCAGTCCACGGTCGACAAATACGCGGAAGTATTTACAACTGACGATGATCCGTACGGATTTTGCAACTGGATTGCCCATGAAATACCAACAACCGGAATATTTCGACCTCACGGACCCCGTAGGATGCCGGTTCATCTCGAGGAGGAATTGAAGAGACAAATACAGAACATGCTGAGCGAGGATGTTATCGAAGAAGCCAACAGTCCGTACAACTCGCCTGTTCTCCTGGTGAAGAAGTCCAACGGGAAGTGCCGCTTTTGTGTGGATTTTAGACGGCTGAATGAGGTAACACAGAATACAGTCGTACCAATACCGTCCGTCGCTGATATTTTTGACAAGCTACAGCAGGCGAAATTGTTCACAGTTTTGGACTTACGCTCCGGATACTGGCAAGTACCAATTAAACCCACAGATCGTGAGAAGACCGCATTCACGGTAGGCGAAAAACAGTATCAGTTCAAGCGCATGCCGTTTGGCCTATCCGGGGCACCTTTCACATTTCGGCGCCTGATGGTTCAGCTGGTAAAACGACTGGATAATGTGGCGGTATACGGAGATGATATCGTAATATACAGCAACACGGAATCGGAACATGCTGCCCATATAGATGCTGTCTTGAATCGCATTAAGAACTCAGGACTGCGGATCAATGCTGATAAGTCACAGCTCGGACGATCATCGGTGGTGTTACTGGGACACAAGGTGGGTCAAGGCGAAATCAAGCCTCTCCCGGAGAAAATACTGACAATTAGAGAAGCCATGGCTCCGAATTCCAAACGAACCCTGAGACAATTTTTGGGTCAAGCGGGGTACTACAGTCGGTTCGTGAAAAATTTTCACTCCATTGCATTGCCATTGTACGAACTCCTTCGAAAAGACAAGAAATTTGAATGGACCGACGATGCCCAGAGGGCGTTCAAGCGAGTGCAACAAGCGATGAACGAGCAACAACTGACGTTGAAACTACCGAACACAAAAGAAACGTTCATCGTAGCAACAGATGCCAGTGACCGTGGCATTGGGGCAGTACTCAAGCAAAAGGAAGGAGTAATCGAGTATGCCAGCAGAGTCCTGACTCCAACGGAGCAGAAATATTCGACTATTGAAAAGGAATGTTTGGCAATCGTCTGGGCACTGGACAAGTGGAGGCCATACCTGTTGGGTCAACAGTTCCACGTGGAGACGGATCACAAACCCCTGGAATGGATCATGACTGCGAGGGACCCGAGAGGCAAATTAGCCCGATGGGCATTACGTTTACAGGAATATGACTTCACGATCAACCATGTGCCTGGTTTGAGCAATTGCGTCGCGGATTTTCTTTCTCGACCACAAGTAGACGACGAACTCCCCAAAGTGACCGTTGGAGTCAACGGCTTAATAATGGAGCAGGACCCACAAACGCTAGTACGCCTACAACGTCAAGATAAGGTCCTCCGGAAAGTGATTGAAGCTCTGGCAAGAGGCGTGAGAATCCCCACAAATACTAAGGATGAGGAGCTGAAAATAATCGCATCCCAATGGAAAAGAGTTGGCTTAAACAGTGCAGGCGTATTGACATGGCAGCGTGGCGTTGGGCACCCGTGCGTGGTAGTCATCCCGAGACAACTGAGGAGGAAAGTGGTGGCAGACTGCCATGAAATGGCACACACCGGATGCACTAGGACGTATGATCTGTTGCAACAAAGAGCATATTGGCCGAAAATGAAAGAGGATGTGACAACTTACGTGCTTGCATGCCAACAGTGTCAGTTACTGAAAAGCGACAATCGGGGAGCCCAACAGCCCTTACAACCAATACCAGTCTCCGAAATCGGTGAACTCTGGTCTATGGATCTTATGGGCCCATTTCCACTGAGCGCCCGCGGTAACCAGTACGTTCTGGTCATGACGGAACACTTTACCCGTTGGATCGAAGCGACTGGCGTTCCGGATCAGAAAGCATCTACGGTGGGAGATATGGTGATGAAGCACATTGTAGCAAACCACGGTGTACCAAAGGCGATCTTGACGGATCAGGGACCATGCTTCGAAAGCGATGAGTTTCGAACACGCATGCAACAACTGGGAATCAAGCGCATCCGAACGACGCCGTATCACCCACAAACGAATGGCCTAACTGAGCGTAACAACCGAACGGTCAAAGAATGGTTATCAGCCAAAGGAGGAGACTGGGAGTCTGCGTTGCCACTAGTGTTATTGGCCTACCGGGCGTCTGTGCAGGCGAGCACGAAGAAATCTCCATTTCAATTGATGTACGGTAGAACCCCTCGACTTCCGGTGGATCAGGACATTGGGGTATGGCCAGAGTGCATTGATTCCACTAAAGAATTGGTAACCGAAAGAGAAAGAGCCCAACGAAATCTGAAAGCATCGCAAGCACGCACAAAGGAGAAATCCGCAAGGCAACGGTTCGGCAAGACTAGAATGTTCAACCTAGGAGAACGGGTGAAATATCGAGACCATCGGAACACCGGTGCCAGCGGGCCAGGATCAAGAAAACTTTTGCCTAAATGGAAAGGTCCGTATTTGGTTATATCCAGACGAGGCCCAGTATACACGATCAAGAAGGACGGCGAGACGAAACGAGTGCACGCCAGTGAGTTAGCAACGTGGCACGAGATGCCGGCGCGACGAACCAGAAGATCAATAATCCGGGAGGAAACACCGCGTCGATCGGAGAGGATTCGTCGACAAATGCGAAGGAACCAAGGAACCTCAGAAGGGGGAGGAGTGTTGTATAACAGGCAGTTTCGTTGTGAGTAGTATACTACTCACAAGTAGTGTATTACCCACAGGGGACATTCAGGAGCAAAAGGACAAGCCCCGAACACGACGGACAAGAAGTGACTATCGAAACAGTGTGTACATGATGTGTGAAAACTTTCACCAAGGCGAATGACCACGTACTGTCACCCAATGTATGTGAGTGCATGTCCGTCGTGCAAATGAGTGTACACGTTTGTGGTTTAGTTTTTGACATGACCTATACGGAAATTTGCGCAGTAAACCAACTTGTTGGCCAAGCGCTTTTTGCGGACACAACAATAGCGCTTTGGTTTATGAAGGGTTGATCAAAAAAGAACTGACATCACTGGAGAAAACGTCTTTGCCAATCAGTTGCTTTTGTCACTTTCAGTTGAGTATGATACAACGACTGACAGACAACACGCATGCGATTGTTTGAGGAGTTCCAAATGTAATTTGAGAGATATACTTGAGATGTATGAGCGCTTGGTTGTTGAATGAAAATGAAATCTAACCATCAGCGTATTACTAAGAACCTCGTATGCCTGGTGAGAACGAAGCAACTTGACTGAAAACTGACCGTATGAACTCCGCATTTCGGTTGCTAAACGAACTCGATAAGCCGTTGTGATGGAAATGGAGTGCAGCTTTTATTCAGAGTTGTCGAAAACAAACCGAAAACATGAAGAAAATATTCCACCCTTCTCTATGAAAACAGGGCTATATGCCGTATATGCGGAAAACAATGTGGTCCCAGCTTTTCACAAACTGTGCAAAAAGGTCTAAAGAAAGAAACATCTTCGCGAGTGGTGTCATAATGCACAGTTCAACTAGACGAAGGTCATCACTATAGAGCGTTGTTCTCATGTTCAAACGGCCAGCTGATGGGCGATAGGGTGGTGTGGAATCCGTTAACTCGGACTAGCAAATAAAATACCTGGCGGAAGCTCACAGAAAATAATTTGAGACCATCACACTGTTTTTTGGTTCAGATAACGAAACTATGTTGTAGCATGCCGTTGGTTCAGGTCAGTTGAATGAGCACCAAGCCAAGATCCTGTGTCAAACGTAAGCCGTTTGGGCCTGTAGCGGTAATGTGTAAAGGTTGTACAGAAAAAGCTTTATGCAACCGGCTGCGATTGATATACGTCGGATTTTGGTTTAACAAGGTTCATTTCAAAAGTGGGTCAGTGTTGGTCAAGCAGTTGTATGACCGCAAATAAGGTATCCAACACGAGCGGATTTCATATCTCGTAATTGTTTCTTAGACGGGAGTTGATCTCCCCGGGGAGATAGTATAATTTATATTTAGTTGCTTATACGTACCAATGCTGGTGGATAAGCATACTCTCTGGAAGCTGACTACCGAAACTAAGGAATAGGCGGGAGACGCAAACTAGGGGTAAGAATGTACTCCATCACTGCGCTGGCGAAAACTTCGCTGACACAAAAGCCTGTCTGAGATATTGTTGCAGAAACATAGGAAGGATAGAAGAACAATAGTAGTGGATAACGCTAATGGTTATCCACTACCTCCATTACTAATCCTTTGATTTCCCGAATTGGTTAACGTTGATGATTTGTGCATTAATTAAGCGTTATCCCTCCACACACGAACCATTCTCCACAAGCAGTGAAATTCCCGGCCATTGTGTTTTTGATGTAGAGAAGGCAAGCAGTGATAATCATAGGCTTATAAGTATATCATTGCCTAACTATACGAATCGTTTGAGAAATCCAGCCGGGGCAGTCGATCCCCTGAATCATTTGGTGGATTCCACATGAGACAGTGGGACGGGTGAGTAACAGAGTCCAAATGTGAAATTTCCGAGCTCCTGATGTGGCTTGGTAGCTCAGCTGGTAGAACGATTGCCGTGTTGAAGCATTCTGTGTCTGTCGCTGGTTCGAACCCATCCGAAGCCCTGACTTTTCACAGTTGGGTTTCATCTAAACAAGTAATTGCTGTTCTAGGAGTGAACATTTTCGGTCATTCTAGGGAGAGTAACAAATACCTCACTTTTGCTAAAGTACTGCTTTTAGCTGTGCTTGTAAACGACAGGTTGATTTTGATGGCGCTCATTGTCAACTTCAAGATCGATGTTCATTTCATCGGTTGGGTGTTACGCAGTACAAGAGATTGTAGACTCTAGAAAGGCACAGCCGTTGCTAAATCTATAGTCCAAGGGGGACGTGGACGGTTAAATCACAGATAGGCAAAAAACTGCTCAGTTTTGGTTCACTCAAGGAGGAAAAATACACAGCACTTTATCTGTTGCGTCAAATGGTAAACAGCGTGTGTTAGGCTAGCTAGACTCCGATAAGTTGCGAACGAACATAGACCTCATGGTCCTGAACGGTCCTCGCCCGGTTACAGCTAGCTGTATAAGTAAAAAAAAGGTTTTTAGAGAGAATTGAACCTTGGAGAATGTATGAATTTGAGTTAGATTATTTGGGTAATTAGATCGGAAGAATTGTGGAAAATCATGCTCTAAAAAGGCCTGTATATTGATACAACCAAAAGCGTTGTAATCTAGGAAACGAAAGCCAGTGTGCACTAACTACTCAGACAGGGCAGGAATGAGTGACCGGAACAGGTTAAAGTGAACCGGGATCGAGAGTTGACAAACTGACATGGGTCCATATAGTTATTCCATGACAGTGTGTACACAATAAAAAAATTTCTTCTGGTTTTAAAGCCATTTGTTACATGAAGCAGTTTGAAGCTTGAATGCGTTCTTTCTTAGCATCGACGTGACGTTAACAAATCTATCCGCGAGAGTCTTAGTCAAAACTGGTAGACATTCTTTGGCAACAACTGGTAACAGTTCACTTTACCCTCACACTGGCGGAAACTGAAAAGCACAGTTTCTTTGGTGCCCCAGTCCTCGTCGAAAATTTCTTGCAACAGCCGTTATAAATGGGATTAAGAAGATACATTTTTGAAAGAAAGTCTTAAAATCTCAACTAATTTCCAATTTGTTTATCCCTTCGGTATGGCACACGTTCCTCTACATTGCCTTCACCGTTCTGCTGTAATTCTGGGTACAAATTTTTACGACAGTCTTGGTAAAAGCGATCAAGCAGCATACTTTAAAACGCAATAGTATTTCCGTACGAAGGAGACCAAAGTTAAGTTATCCGAGTGCCTTGTTACTGGCGAAAAAGTTGTCAAGAGAGTCTATTCAGAGCTCTTCCGCCCTTCGTCCTTGATCCATTTCAGTCTATCTCTAAGTACCGCTTTTATATACCGGCAGCATAGACCGCTAGTTGCATGTACAACATCGTGTAATAATTCAATCATTTCCTCTAGTGTACACGAGCGTTAGCTGGCCGTGAATCGTTATTGCGGAAAGTTTCCCATAGACTATTTTGTTAGATTACCACTAACTTTTTGCGTAAACATTCTTTAGCATACAATCATACAGAAAGGTTAGTTGTTGTGTACAATAAGGTATCCGAAACAAATTTCGATTCTTTCCGGCCAAATTTCTTCCTACACTTGCTTGACAAGCAGCAGACGGAGGGAATAGACAAGCACAATGTTTTCTTGGCTCAAGGACGCAAACGTAACAACAGGTCAACACTGACCAACGAAAATGATACTCAACTACACCCTATTGACAACATTTACCATCTGAAACGAATAAGTCACTCCGATCTTACATTCTATATTCGTAGATCAGGAACGCATTTCTTGAAAGACAATCCTCGTGAATAAGTAATCGCCGTAACGCAAGACGTAATTACTGCTGGGCAATTGATGCTATCAAGGATCCATGAAAGCTCTACATTTTGTGTGTTGCAACTGAAATCTTCATTTATTAACAAGGTAACAATAATGACGATACAATAATTCGCGAGACACTACTAGTAAAGTGAGTGACGATAACCTCGAGTTCACGGTGCCTTCTACACAGACTATTATTGTCACCAAGTCGTTTTAAGCAGTAAAGCTGGAAAGTAATGAAATCGCTGTTAGTTTGACAATATTCGGTGGTCCTCTCGAGTGATTAACAGAAAATCACGGTATTCAATTAAACTCCTTGAAATATGACCCACAATGTTTGTCCAAAATGAATTTATAACCATTTGGCATCAATTTCGAAGTTATTTTTCCTCAGCTTTTGTTTATTTACTGTTACCTGTAAAAATCCGTCATATCAAACATCGCGTTCTAAGTTTTCACACACTCCCCGAAGATGGTCAGCTCAGTAAGTTGGAAATGAATCAAATTGTTTTAAAAACTACTGATCTTACAGTTTGATCCCTTTGATCTAACACCTGTTTTGTACACTGTGACGAAACCTCTGGAGGGACAACAACAAAACCGTTAGATCGATCCGTATACTACCACGACAGTGGAAGTCGTGTATTAGTGACCCGGATGTGCATGAAACGGTATATCAGGCAAACAGGCGCACATATGCACTACCGCGATTGTACACATTAACTGAGTTGTTTGGTGCGTCTTTGATTTCATATAATTCACAGTTTTAGACGGGAAACAAGTGTCCGGCACCAGTGAACTCATAATCACTGTTTTAAAGATATCAATTTCGCCTGAAAATAACGTTATCAGGTCAGCTGAACAAGCATTAGACTTGGATCCTGTGTAGGGCATAAGCCATTTTGGCCTGTAGTGCTCTGGTGTCCTTGTAGTGTGTACTTGATCCCGCTGCCCTATTACTAAGCTCTAATTGCGCTCGATTCTAAACTGCCAGAAACTTCACTGTGAAGGAGATACTTTTGGTTGGCAAGTGTAAGTTACCCCCCATTAAACGACTTAAGCAAAATCATTCTACGAATCGCATACGCATCGTATAATGTGCAAACTCACGCAAAAATGAAGTTTATTTAAAGCAGAATACAGTAGGGTAGGTAATTTTTTTTTCAAAGTTTGATATTCAACGTGATATGGGAAGGTGATATGTGAGAAGAGTGGGTGTCAGCAAGTAAACTATTCACGCTTTTTAAATGCAAATGAGGCAACGCAACAGTATTCTGTGGTAAACAATTTCACACGTGAAATCATGCCTGTGTGGCAGAAACCGACTCCACTTCTGTCACAAAGTGTGTTTTCAGGTGGGCTTTCAGTTGTGGCATTGTTCGGAAGCTGACAGGACATTTATGGCATCTGTAGTTAATGGATATCAGCAAAACTGAACTCATTGCAACAAACCTGAGTTCTTGTTTCAAATATAGACCATACTTGGGATCGTGGGGGATTTTTAAATGATCACCTTGCTGAACCATTCGCATAAACACTATAAAAATACGAGGGAAAAGAACGAAACAGAGTAAAAACAGGACGTGTTTCTGAGTTTATATATAAACAAATGGAAAACCAGGTGGCCACCAGAATCGAACGAAAATTGACGTTAATAAGTTAGCATGCGTGCACATGTCAGATGACGTTGATTACTAACGTGGCTTGGACAGGGAAAGCAAACTGAGTGTGTGTGACGGTTCCGTTGCCTTGCTGCATGGAAGACAAATCCGGGAGCGGATGAGTCGCTTATCAATTGAAAAGCCATCTTTACTTCGCAGAAAATGAATTCCGATAGATGCAGGAGCCTTCATTTTCGTTAGAAACAACCGCAGCAGTAAACTGGGTGCGGTATAAAACGACCCCTTGGACTATGGCTTATTAAAATTGGGGCGAGGTGGGATGTTTCATGTCACAGATGCTTAGGTTATTTGGTAGTATCGATAATTTCTTGCCCTTATTTATCATCTGGGAGCATCCGGATAAACAGACACCTCAATTTTCCAACTGATGTCATGTGCTGCTACTGTCAACTTCTGAGACAGTGACTCGTTCAGCTTGCCGTGGTCACATCTGCGAACATTGATCCCGACTTTCCCGATGATTCACGAATTGCGTAGTACACAGTTGTACCTTCGTAACCTGTTTTTCCGCGGATCACGACAACAAACGACACGGTTTTGTCATCCTGTTGCCGCGCGAAATGAGTCATGCTTAACAAGCCACATCGTTTAGGAGCTCTCAAAGCAATGAGAACGATGGTCTCCTTGTCTGCTTTTGTTGAAGGCACGTTTACGGATGTGTGAAATTGAACAGCACCGGTTCTTGGATATTCACTTAAACACTGAACCGCGAACAATGTGCTGTAACGACTACAGCAGTAACCTGATCCAGTGATCGCGCTTACAAGGTTCAAAACCTCTAGTCCGAGCACCCACAACCACCATGCAAACAAACGTAGCTGATCAAGCGTGTGATGAGGACAGCGTGACTGAAAAACGAAAAACCATTGATACAGCATACAAATATGGCTGGTCATAAGAAAGGGATCGGTAGGGAACGTCTAGTTTGTTAAGGTGGCACAGTTTATCATAGGGCCTTGGAAAAAAGTATGGCATCGAAGTTATGCCGATAACCTGGTAAGAAAGAGACATTTAACGGGTCAACTCAATTAAAGATAACTTCTGAAACGTAAACAACGGAAAACTGCCTCAATTTCAACAAATCAAACGTCTTCCGTATTCTTTACACTGTTAAAAGAGTTGAAAATACAGATCTACTATCCGACGCCCTCCGTGGGATGAGGACGGCAACAGATGCACTGAATTAGAAGTTTGATTTATTCAGCATACTGTCCAATAAGGTGAATTCGTTAAGACTACTATGTCGCGAAGAAAATTATAGCTACTATCATGCTTCCCAGGATGACTTAACCAAATCAATAGTTGCTAAATACACATCAGCGGTGTTCAATTGCATTATTATTCCGTGTTTTGTACTGCCGTTTTATCATTTTGAGAAGGAACTAATAAGTTTTCCTGTACTACCTTCCCGTTTTAAGTACAAAAAATTTTTCACGCAATACATGTTAGTTCTCGGGTATTGGAATTCCTCCGTTATATGTCCAGTTTACAAAATCCGAACATGATGAGTTTGGCAGTCAGATTTTTAAACTTTTTCAAAATCTGACTGATCGCAATGACTACGCAGACAAAGGGATGACCGAGGAGTCGTCATGGGGCTATATTCGGTTCTGCAGTAGAGTCCGAGAGGGGCAAAGAGAACGAACCAATGAGTGTGATCGGTTTTTCTGTGAACTGTAAAACTCCTGGGGTCAAGTGGCTTCGCAAAAGCATGTCGGTATTCAGAATTCAATCATGCCCGACAGATGTAGGTGCAGCCACAACACTGACGATACGTACAGGTGCAGTTTATGACAGGCAATGAGTGGCGTACGATAGCTCACCTACATGGAATTCACTACATGACCAGAAACAAATACACCATTCTCAACTGTATCAGTAATAAAGTGTGATCATGCAAGGATCATAGAAACACATATCGTTCAGTGAATCGAAAAGCTATACATTACCGGAATGGATATAAACAAACTCGACGGTGCTTTTTCATCTAGTAAGAGTTCATACTTTCCTTACCTGAGTCAATAGGAAATGAAGAGCATTCGTTTATTTGTGCTTATCGTTTCTTGCGGTTTTTATTTAGTAACCACACTGTATCGCCATATTTTGTGACGTAAATCTACGCTGCTATTGGAAAGCCACTCTTATCCATCTGATAACTCACGTGATTATTTGTCTCAGATTGACTTTGAAAATATCATACAGTAAGTTTTCACTCATTAGACAAACAAGTCCAAAAACGATCCGTATTGTCCATTCGTTTACACTGGTGGTCCACCATGTTATCATGCATGTCTACGTACACGAATACGATAGGATCAAAAGAGGTTTGCCAATTTAAGAACATTCTCAGGCAACCACCGCAACAGTATAACACAGTCAAGCAGTGCTTAACCATAGTGGAGCACAAAACAATGTAACGGAGTATCCACATTATGAGGCTTTGTTCGTTTGTAATGGTAGCGCGAGAACTGATCGGATTGGAGGTGGTTGACGCTCAGTATGTAAATGGAGAACGCATCTCTTTCAGAAGGTTGAAAGCGGACATTAAACGAACGAATAAAAACGGTAAACGTCGGGCAAAGCTGACGAGCGGTAGAAAAATACGCAGTGGACTATCAATGCAAAATGACACCCATTTTCTCTTTGAAGAGGCCTATTGGCTACTAGGCCTGTGAAAAAAGTTGACATAAAACATCACAGGATGTATCTGTAAGTAATGAATACTAATAACTTAACACTCTGATGGATGATTTTACATGCGCAATCAGTACAACAAGGGACGTGTTCACTTGGAGAACAAACTTATGACGTAGTGAATGAAATCGGTTGAAATTGAAGCTAGCCAAACTTACCGTTAGATGGAATAAAAAAGTCCGTGTTGAACGAATTCCAATGTTTTTTGGTTTTCAAACAAGGTGAGCAGAAATCGGTGCTGATCACGTGCAAATGCAGTTGGCTAGAACAAGGTGATCAATTGACAGCTGATTAACAAGAGTTCGGGGATGTAAATTATTTCAAATTGAGCATCACTCACACTTCATCGCAGCCTTTGTATCCATACAAGCCTTTCGGATGATTCACTTCGAATGGAGGCACCAAACTCGAGTTTCATTTTTATCGGAACACATCAGTGGTGCATATCCTCTTCCGGACCGGAATTTACGCTTCAATTCTCGTATTTGTGAGACTAGCTTATTAACCACAACGCCGGTGATATTAAAATAACCACGAAGGAATGACCAAATCCAGACGCTGGGCTACAACTTTACACGAATCGTGTTCAGTTCGCCCGATCATTTCGATTACCCCGTGATCAGGACTTCTCAGTTAGGTTGGGGTGTGGTAAAATAATGTAAATCCCATAACTTCTAGTAAGCGCTTAAACCGTGCTTAGTTAATTCAGTGAAGTCAGTAACGTCAACACAGTGAGGGCGAAATCCCAGTCTAGTGTTTTCTTTTGAAGTGAGCTAGCCGAAAAGCCTATCTTAATGCGAAGGCTACAATCAAATGTGGATGGTGTTCAATTTTAAATAATAGCTGTCTGTTCAATTAAACCAAGGAAAACTAAGAAGGAGGCTGAGAAAAAATGAGGCGAAATGCGTGTTGTGGACAGACAGAGTCACGTGCTTGCAAACCCGAACACCGTTGAATCTTACTAACCACCGTCAGATTTTAATAATTAACTCACTGTGTCCAAAAAGTGTAGCAGGCCAAAAAAACTGACATACGAACATATAGCATGCACAGAGTAATCAGCGAAACCGAGTTCAGCACAAAATCCACTTTTAGTAGAACAGAGCGTAGGGTGCTTTGTCGAAAAGTTTTACGCGAAGAACGTGACTATTTGTGAACGCAAACGCGTGAGTAAATGCTCACAAAGGGTCTCCTAGGGATATTTTACTCAAATTGTTCTATCTACTTATAAGTAGCATATAAGTCAATCATAAAAAAGATCATCGATATAACGAAAAATAGGATTAAACGTAGCAAATGAGCCGGCGGCGTACTGCCTACCTTCACAACTACTTCTAGGCCCCAGAAAGTAGCTCAGGTAAAAACAGAGTAAAGATCCGTCCAAAAAGAGTCTCTACCAAGTGCCACCTCAACACTAGTTTTTACCATTGCAAATGACGTCCATTACGAATTAAGGCGGTTTTACTGGATTCAGGCTCCGATTTCGCACAAATATTCATGCACAAATTAGGCAGCTCTTTTTACAGTTGGTGTGAAGAAATATAACTCTGTCAATACTGACACTATATTTCTGCAAATTTCACATATTACTACAGAAGTACTTCACAATGTCCCTTCTCAAGCAACCTTGCTGGGAGCGATTTTGGAGAGCTGTGCATTGTTCTACATTTCGAAAAAGACAACAACGAGAGGAAAACAAAAGAATCATAATCCTATGTCATTAAATGATAACAGAACTTGTAAACACAATCCTCCTGTCAAAACAGGTCCACGAACGAGCTATATGGGGCCTTATTGCACTTGGCAACGCATTCCCCGTCTTCCGGAGACCGCAGATGGTGATTTCATGTGATGTTAATGAATAGTATACAACCGAGTGGCACGATGAGTTGCGCACAAAGGTTTTTGTAATTTGGCCGGTAGTATCAGTGAACACAGTTGGAGGACATTTCTCAATTTCAACTATGTTAGGGGTCATATATCAGCTCTGGTGACACAACACTGCCAGTGATGAAACGTTGGTCAAACTCACAGCATTGATGGCACAGAATGATAGCCGATTTGAAAGTCATTAGGTGCAAACCTGTGAAACAAAGATATGACCAACACAGCGACATGTAAGTACGGGTATTTCAGGTTAAAAAATAGTTAAACTGTTGTTAACCAAGTCCATTTTAACTTCGGATATTGGTCTATTCCTCAATGACAGTATACAAAACAAGAAACAATACAAGGATGCGTAACAGTTGTGAGACTGTACGGCTTTGGTGAACGTGATCTACAGGAACGTTGTCTGTCAGGTTCACGTCTTTACTTCGAATTACGGGTAAAGTTGCATAAACATCAAATCCGTCTGTAAATTTCAAACATCAAACAATCAAGATATGTCAAGTTAAGTTAGACTTACTGACACACTTTGAGCTGAACAAATCGAGATAGGTTCCGTTCTGATTCTTTAAGTTGTAAACTTTCTGCTTCGGACCGAATGTCATAAAAAGAAACCCGGACTGTTGAAACACGTCCTTACTATCTAGACTCACAGTGTTCGATTAGTTGCAATCATGGGTCGCTTGACTTCATAAGCGAACTCAGCTATAGAATAATGAACAATTATTACCATGATGTGTTTCGTTTGCAGAAGAGATCTCGAACCGACACGCCCTGCACTAATACTGAGGTTGACTACAAAGTCTTACCAGTGAGGTAACTGTTACTTAACCGACTTCACGAAGAGCAGGACCTAGTTACCATCCGGACACCATCGACAAATATACTGGCGTGCGAAAAGCATATGTATAAACAGAGGCATGGAAATTGTAAACCCGAGTTTTCAAGTAGCATGTACCACAGCCGTCGGCTCTAAGAGCCTACACGTTCTTCCAAAATTCTTCAGGACACAGAGACTAGACCGACGTTGTTCTCTTATATTATACAGTAGTACGTGGTAACAACGACTGACTAACATCCGTAGAGGTGGCAATGGATGAAGTAATTCAGCATTGGCTCAAGTAGATGCTATGTGCTCAGAGACAACGCGGCAACTTCGTCAGAATGGCTGTCTTCAGGGTGTGAACGGCACCTCATAATAGACCGGTGAATAGAACTGCAGCAAATTAGAATACCGTCAAAACACTGTGCAAAACGATTAATAAAGTGACCGGCAAGACCCGATTATAAACGGCTTTAAAAGATGCTGTCTGAAGAAGAAGGAAAACCACAATCAGCTGGTGAGTGGTGTGCCAAAAACAGTCCTATGCGCTTGGGACGAAACGAAATGAAATTAAAAGGTGTGTCTCATATTTTCATCAAGACAACCCTATNTGGTAGTCGGGCTTGTGTACTGTTTTGATCCGGCGGGCTATGCTGACTAGGACTCCGGTCCTTCCAGGTACAACCTTGTCAGACAGGCCAAAGGGGAGCAGTCAGACGAAACGCAGTTACACTCATAGTGTTGTATAACAGGCAGTTTCGTTGTGAGTGGTATACTACTCACAAGTAGTGTATTACCCACAGGCGACATTCAGGAACAAAAGGACGAGCCCCGAACAAGACGGACAAGAAGAGACTATTGAAACAGTGTGTACATGATGTGTGAGAAAGTTATGGAAAGGCGAACCAGAATTTCGTAAAAACAAATGGCGGACTGAGTTTTCATCTTGTGAATGAAGTGAGAGTAAGCTGAAGCAGACCAGAAACAGAGAGAATCGTAGCAGCAGCGAATTTGTCGCACACATTAAGAGGTGTGGGAATGAGCAAAGTAGCCAAGATGACAAGGGACACATTTGGAAATGTGCTTGAGTGATCCACCAATTAAGTTTGACCTCGGTTACACGTTCCCATCCTTAAATATCATTAGTCTCAAGACATGTATATTCCGTACACTGCTGAACAAGACACTGGACACGATGGTTTATAACAGTCAGTTGATGTAAGACGTACGTTGAACTGTGCATACTGGTGGTCGGGCTTGTGTACTGTTTTGATCCGGCGGGCTATGCTGACTAGGACTCCGGTCCTTCCAGGTACAACCTTGTCAGACAGGCCAAAGGGGAGCAGTCAGACGAAACGCAGTTACACTCATAGTGTTGTATAACAGGCAGTTTCGTTGTGAGTGGTATACTACTCACAAGTAGTGTATTACCCACAGGCGACATTCAGGAACAAAAGGACGAGCCCCGAACAAGACGGACAAGAAGAGACTATTGAAACAGTGTGTACATGATGTGTGAGAAATTTCGCCAAGGCTAATGACCACGCACTCTTACCCAATGTATGTGAGTGCATGTCCGTCGTGCAAATGAATGTACACGTTTGTGGTTTAGTTTTTGACATGACCTATACGGAAGTGTGCGCAATAAACCAACTTGTTGGCCAAGCGTCTTTTGCGGACACAACAGTATGGTGATGTCTGAGTGTTTATTTTGTTTTAGGGGATCAATGAGGGCGTCGTAGAACGAACCTTTGGTAGCATCCGAACGGCGATTTGTTGGAGCATATACCAGTATGATAAAAACAGAGCGTTCTCCTGATTTGTGTTGACAGACATTGACCGATGTGTTGAGTCTAACAGCACACTAGCGGCTGTTCATTGAGAACTGAGTGTGGCTCCCACTCCAGCCTGACCACGAGATTCTACTTCGGCGTCTCCAGAGACCGTGAGAGAGATGCACATGAATCGACAGTTATCTAGAGGTGAGCTCAAGTGGGTAACGGTGTTAGAATCATAGACTCACGTTCCCGACACGCAGCACACATCAAGCTCCAGAATTTGTAAAGTATTTGCCAGAGCGGCTTCCTGATCGAATTATCGGATAATGCAAGCATAGAAGTTGCCAGTGTTTGTCCGTTGTGTTGGTGTTAAAAAACATTCATCACCCGTGGGCACAGAAAAGGCAGAAAAATTGGAGGCCTAAAATAGAGGGAGAACATCGTAGTGGATGAAGAATGTCATTGCCGGGAGTACGGTCACTTCTGACAATTTCCTGTCGCTCACGTCACGGCACGTGTTATCAGCTTCACTGAGAAAGCCGAGAACTTTACGAGTTGTTCTTGATTGCGCGGCACCCTATGGGTGTATTTTAAAACAATCAGCTACACGAAAACATATATATAATGGCTGATATAGTCTTCACAGTGATTCCCTCCGTAAGAAGTCGATCACCTTGGCCGCATTTTTCGGACAGTGCGTCATGTAGCTTGTAGTTCATAATGCTGGGTTTTGTGTTGACCTGTTAAACATCTATCCGTAGAGCCTGTAGAGTGCTAAATTGCTTTCCTTCTGTTTGGGCTCACGTTTTCATCTTTTTACATTGGTTTCGCACCAAGAAAGATTTCAGGTATGTGGATGGTTGAAGTGTCGCCGACGTTGTACTCCACAACCTCTGCGCCTATAATGATCTCATCTGGGATGGCCCTGGTAAGACCTAACTTTCTTCCCCATAGCTCTTCCGTTTTTCATTAAAAAGAGGATTTAGAATCCACTGATAGTCGTCGAAAGATGAGCGTACATTGAGACTCGTTTCCTACCCATAATGGTCTCCGACCATTGATCAACATGGTGACGATCCGGGTTCGCGCTAGAGCATACTCAGTTTAGAGTATCATCTGCGTTTCCTAATTAGGCGTGACTCATCGACTTGTCAAAAGTTTGTACGAAACACGGGAAGCGGGTGAGGTAGCTTGTCAGTATGTTTCGACGCGGGATTATTTACCTCTACCTCAAGTTGGGCAAAACTGGTTGAGAACCATGGTTTAATTTCACATCAGTGATCCAGTACTCGATATTGCTGATGGTGCACCGCGTGTTGAATGGTTTCTGGACATTGTGTCTGCTGTCCAAGCAAGTTGAAATAGGTTGGCATGCTTGTGAAGATTGATGCTGCCTGGTGGGATACCAGAAACATGCCTTTTAGAGAATGATGAGTGTGAGTCTCGCCGGCAGCCACATGCAGGAGACATTGAAAGCGACTTTCGTTCGATGTTGTGTTCTAGACCTAAGACCACGAGGCTGTGCTTTTGGTTTGGGTCGTGGAAAATGATTTGTCCTGAAGGTGCTACTCGTTCGAACACGTACCCCATCGCCGCCTGTTTGAGTGCCCTATCCCTGTGGGCATTTAGGAGATTAGAGTGAGAAACAAACAGCAGCACGACGGTTATCAATGTGGAGCTTTCGGAATTTTTGGCGACTGGTGTACGGGCTTCCCTGGAAGACGGCGGAATTCCTCCCAATCCGTCCCCTGCTGCGTTAACCTATTGTCTAAACTCCAGTCGATTAGAGAATGTGTTCTCTGCCCCGCTCATGATGCATCCACCTAGGCCACGCTTATCCGCTGTCAGCATTACATGTTTTCTGTTATTTCCCTCCATTCTCAAGGTCGTATCCCTGTGGCTTCATATGCTTTCGTTCTCTTTGTGTGACAGGCCTACTTGCTTGTCGCTTCCCTTCGTAACTCTTCATCTGGTTTCGCTGTACTCCGGGAACTTACCCAAGACTCGGAACGAATTGATTATTGTAACGCTGACCAGATGGACATTGGTTAACGCGTCCGTTAGTTCTACGATCATTACTCCTCTTGTTATTTCGTGGTCGTGCAAATCGGACGTACTACTCAACGTTCATGTTGTGAACGTCACATTGGTTGAACCTTCAAATTGTGTTTCTAACCGCACGCCTGTTTTTGTTCTTGTGTTTTTTGAACTTTCCAAAAAATTGAAATGTTTCCGGCTTTTAACAGTCACTTGAAGGAAAAGCCCTACTTAAACTGCTCGAACTCTTTATATTCATTTGGGTTTTCAAATCACACTGACGTCCCAGATCTATCAAAATAGCCAGATTGACCGACGTCCAAGCAGATCCGGTCATTTGGTAGTGATTACAAATGCTGAGGTAATCTGCTCGAGTCTGTTGTCGATTGCGTGTTGGTGGTCGCCGTTTGAAGCTCCCAAAGCTAATAGCCTTCAGGATAAGGTTATGATGTTCATACAACTGATTGAAGAGAATGTCACGGATACGAGAAGGTAATCAGGATTCTCTTCGTGAAAGACGTATGAGACACTTCCCTTGAAGTCGCTTTGTGAAACAGACTCGAAATTTCATTCACCTTCAGTGGCACAGGTAATCTGTGCTAGACGTCTGTTATTTTTACGTGCACATCACTGACCGCACCCACTCCGCACGTGATCCAGAGTACTGTTTGAAAAGAGCTTTTCATAGTAATTACTGGAATTTTTACTCTACATCCGTTATTTCTGTGCACTCGTGTTTTCAAAACAAAGGTAAAAGTGTTTTGATAGTTGAAAACATCGTTATCTTCGACAGATTTGTCTATTCGTTCAAGTCCTTGTAATCTTTGCTCATCCGTTTATTTTATTCCGCGTTTGAATTTCTTATCTGTTTGCAGCCTGCAGGCAGTACAACTTCACTAAGAAGATGGCTAATCTGATCCTGATAACAGGAAATCCCGGTGGGTACTTTTCGTGACACTTTTTAATTCTGGTTTTGTTCAGAAATGCTATTCAAATGTCATTTTAAGTCCACTTTAATGGTCTTGATCCGTATCGCCACTAGTTGGAGTTGACTGCTTCTCCTGGATTCTCTTGAGCACACAAGATACTACTCATGCATTATCGGTGTCCGAACGTCTAAGTATGACTACACTGTGTAATTTAAGGGAGTATTTGAGTACTTGACTTTGCATCCTATGCACATGCACTAAGTTTGCAATTCACTTCTCAGAAATGAGCATGCAAAAATGCGCCCCTGTTTTATCGGGGATAAGGTAAAACTTGTTATACTCTTTTCGAACACGTTTTGTTTATTTGCAATATACAAAATGCCATCAATTGTAGCGCCACTTCTGTGTCCCTGATTTTTACAGCCAACAAGCGTAAGCATTTTGGTTTTAATTAATTTCTTTCCAGTTATGACTGATCACAAAGAGCGAGCATTGCGCAACGGTACTGTCCCGTTTGTTGCTACTTCCATACCGTACGCGTGTTTTTTTGTCCTGGATGCTGTATACTTGGTCACTCTGTATGGCAGCTAACGCTGCTAATGTCCAGCTACTGTTTACTTTCGAACGCGAGTGTTTTAATAACATTTCAACATCGCCGCACAGACTCCGTTTTACCTATAGCAACCCTTCTTTTGCTACGCTGTCTTTTTCGTGTTACCTGGTTTGAACTAAGAACAGCGATCCGACAGTTGATGTGTTGCGACCGTAAAGAAGGCTCGGTCTTTGTTAGAGAAATCCATTTTTTCGTCTAAAACCGCCTCCTTCCTCGAGAAAACGATTTCATTTAATCAGAATAAGCAGAAATGTCGTGAACAGTCGGGGGATAACCCTCGGTATTTTCTTACTCATAAGTAATACAATTTCTACGCTTAGCAGTGGCGTTGGTAGATTCCAGCGTGGACTGTTTGAGAAATCCTGCCGGGGCAATCGATCCCCTGAATCATTTGGTGGACTCCATATGAGACAGTGGGACGGGTGGGTAACAGAGTCCAAATGTGAAATTTCCGAACTTCTGGTGTGGCTTCGTAGCTCAGCTGGTAGAGCGCTTGCCGCGGTGGGGCACGCTGTGTCTGTCGCTGGTTCGAATCCAGCCGAAGCCCTGAAGTTTCATAGTTGGGTCTTCATTTAAAATCACGAATCTGCCACACTACTCATTAGTAATACATTTTCTTACCTGTTCGACCTTTATTCCACTATGCTCATTGGTGGCTTAGTGACCTTAACTACTTTTTTGGTGTCTGTCCTTCGATCATCTGATTCGAGAATGTTTTAGGTCGCTATGCACCACCAAATGTCTTGCAACTTCCTCCTTGTAGCACATGTTGTTGGACCGGAACAAAGTGTTTTTGTACCCATCTTTTGGTTTGTCTTGGTAGAAACTAACGGGGACCGCCGCGTTATTTCCGGGACCAAGATTTTCCTTGTTAATTGTTACGAGGAAGAGAATCCGATCCCTGTCAATCGCATTATTCTACCGTGTACGAACTGGCGTATTCTGTCGAGGGTTTACAACAGCCTGCGAAGTTGTTTGTTGCACGAAATTTTGTGTAGGTTATGTTAAAACGTAGGATCACGAACGCGTGAACTCATTTGCACAGCCGATGTGCATCCGCACACATTTGGTAGCAGTACGCTTCTGTTCGCCCTGGTAGCACGTCCCTCGTAGTGCATACACGTTATTCCAATATTCGCTTCTGGTTAACCGTCTTCCTGACGGTAAGACGTGCCCCTTAGTTCCTGAATGTACGCACTGTACTACTTACAAACGAGGCTGCCTGTTATACGACACTTCTTTCCCTTCTGAGGTTCCTTGGCCCCTCTGTATCTGCTGACGAACCCTCTCCGGCCGACGCAGTGTCTCTCAGCCTATTGATCTTCTTGTAGTTCACCACACCGGCACATCGTGCGACTTCGCTAATTCACTGCCATGCACTCATTTTGTCTCGTCGTCCCTTTTAATCGTGCACACTGGGTCCCGTTCGGAAATTAAGAAAGAAGTCTTCTTGAACCCGGGCCACTGGCATCCGTGTTCCGATGATCTCGATATTCCACCCTTTTCCTAGGTTGAACATTCTAGGTTTACCGCGCCGTTGGGCTGCCTATTGCTCCTTTATATGTGCCTGCGACGCTTCCAGATTTCGTTTGGTTCTTCCTCTCCTGGCGACCAATTCTTCGGTAGAATCGCTACATTGTGGCTTTATTCCACTGTCTTGATCCACCGGAAGTCGAGGGTTTCTACCGTACACCAATTGAAATGGAGAATTTTTCGTGCTCACCCGCACAGACGCACGGTGGGCGAATAACATCAGCCGCCTCTCTTGTTTGATAACCGTTCCTTGATCGTTCGTTGTCACGTTCAGTGAGGCCGTTCGTCTGCGGATGATTTGGCGTCGTCCGGATGCGCTTCATTCCCAGTTGTTGCATGCGTGTTCGAAACTCTTCGCTTTCAAAACATGACCGTCCGTTGAGATCGCCTTTGGTACACCGTGGTTCACTACGATGTACTTCATCACCACGTAGATGCCTTGTGATCCGAAACGCCAGTCGCTTCAATCCAACGGGTTAAATGCCCTGTCGTGACCAGAACACACTGGTTGCCGCGAGCGCTCGGTGGCAATAGGCCCATAAAATCCAACGACCAGGGTTCACCGATTTTAGAGACACGTTGCAGCTACAAAGACTGCCGAGTTCCCCATTGTCGCTCTTCAGTAACCAACACTGTTGGCAGACAAACACGCAGACCGTCACATACCCTTTCATCTTCGATCAACGTGCTGTTTGTTACAGCAAGTCGTTTATCCTGGTGCATCTGATTTGTATCAATTCATGGCAGTTTGCTGCCAGTTTCATCCACATTTGTCTCGGGATGGCCACCCCGTAAGAGCGGCCAACGCCACGCTTTCACATTAATACACCCGCACTGTTTAAGCCAGCTCTTCTCCATTGGGAAGCGATTATTTTCGGCTCTTCATCCTTTGTATCTGTTGGGATCCTCACGCCTCTTGCCTCTCTTGGAGGACCTTGTCCTGACGCTGTAGACGCACTTGTGTTTGTAGGTTCTGCTCCATTGCCAAGCCGTTTACTCCAAAAGTCACTTTGGGAAGTTCACCGACTACCTGAAACCGAGAAAAATCAGCGACGCAATTGCTAGAACCAGGCACGTGATTGATCGTGAAATCGTATTTCTGTAAACACGAAGCCCATCGGGCTAATTTCCCTCTCGAGTCCCTGACAGTCCCGATCCATTCTAGAGGTTTATGATCCGTCTCCACGTTGAACCGGTCGTCAAATAAGTATGGTCTCTACTTGTTCAGTGCTTAGACGATTGTCAATCATTCCTTCTCAGTGGTTGAATACTTTTGTTGTGCTGGGGTCAGCACTCTACCGGCATATTTGCTTACTCCCTCCTGCTGCCCCAATGCCACCGCCACTGACATCTGCTGCTACGATGAACTTTTTTCTGTATTCGGAAGTTTCAACGTTGGTTGTTGCTCATTCATCTCTTGCCGCACTCGCACGAACGCCTTCTGAGCATCGTCAGTCCATCCAAACTGCTCGTATTTTCGAAGGAGTTCGTACAATGGTAATGTAATGGAGTGGAAACTTTTCACGAACCAACTAGAGTACTCCGCTTGACCGAAAAATTCTCTCAGTGTGCGCCGGCAGGGGCCTGACTTCAAGTTTACTCACTCTGTATTCCAGTAGTACCACCGATGACCGTCCGAGTTGTAACTTATCGACATTGATCCGGGGGCCGCGAGCAGTGAAAGCTGTAAGGAAGCCATTTTAATGATGTTTCTATTGTTGTTCCAATGCAGACAGTTGTTTGTAATAGTTTGATCTCCACCCCTTCTTTCTTTTCTTTTTCCTCAATTAAGTATCGGCTCAAACCACTAAGGTATTGTTGCTCGTGATGTTGATAGTGTAATCGAATTCTCAGCTATGTCCTTTATCGATGATACCGTCTGAGCTGACCCGGAATCGAAATCGCTAATACTCCTGCTGTGGGAAATTATATCCTTCTTTGTTGTGTACTGATTCCGCTTTCTTTTATTGTTGCATCTGGGTCTGCCACGTTATAACACATGTATGTGTATGATGTAACCGTGTTAATCGGGCTATTCTATCCTTGGCAAAAGTATGCTAAGGTATGTGGATAGCCAGATAGTTTACTTTACACCAACTATCGTTCTTCCGTTCTATTTATTTCAGTCCCTCTCGGTTCATGATTATTAGGTTTCAAGTGCCAGCGATCCTTTATTTGCGTAATTCTTTCGCTATGCAGACTTGACTGAAATGGATTGCTGGACTTATACGCACAAATTTACGATCAACAAAGACACAAGCTAATGCTGTTCACGCAGTCTTACGTAAGAAAAAATTGGAAATCCTATTTGTATCCTCGGTGAAACGTACACCCACCCTCCTTTAGTAGACAAGTAAATGGAAATGATTGTGATTGTTAGTCATCCGTTGGTGGCACATGCCATTCGATGAGAAAACAACTTTGTTACAGCATGTTTGCATGCTCCTACCAAGTTTCTTTATGAGGTCTTGGTCAATCTAACCCTAGGAGGACCTTATATGTTGGTCCAACGCAATGCTAGTTTGCTTCAATAAATAGGTTTGTCGCAGTTCCCAAACGTTCTCTGTGAGACTTAGTTCAACATGGCACACAATTCACGTCGTTGTATTTAGATTCTTCGGCAGCCATCTTCTGGAAAAGTCTTACTTGTGCTGTAACTTTGTCCCGTTGACGATCTGCTGAATCTCTCCTGATAATGGACAATAATGACGACAAGTCGCCATATTTTTGTACCCTGCATACCACGCAAGAACCCAAGCCCACCGTGGACTGTTCTGCAAACCACAATATTGCCTGTCCGGTTTATTTTCTACTGGCTCTGTTGAGCATGTAATTTTTTCTGTCATGCGATTAATCGCATGACAGAAAAAATTACATGCTATACATACCATCTGGATTACTAACATTTGGTTGTCTTTCATCTGAAAATGTTGTTTCGCTCTTCAGATTGCATCAACACGTTTTCTATCTTTGAAATCTATCTTGGTATCATCTCTGTGACACACAGGATGGCTCTGTGGGTGATATGTCTCATCATCATCAACATAGACGGCGATGCATCAGTAGTTCCTACTTATATGTGACTGCCATACAATCATGAAGAGAAAAACAAGCCCTGAGCAAGAGTTAAAAAAACAGAATAGGGCGCGTAACTATTAAAAATAGGTTCATTTCTGTTCAAACGTTCTACATCAAGATGCCTGCATCTTGCAGACTGTCAACCGATCTATAGATGAGAGTAAGGCGTCATCATCAAGACCGAGCTTCCTTACAGCACTAAGTGCCCCGCCTCATTAGGTGCACTTACTCACAGACAACTCAACCAAACGACAACAATCGAGCTATCGGGTCCAACTAGCCGCCATCTCACCTAACGCCTCCAGCTACTGACACTGTGAGTCGCGCAGGTCACAGGACGAGACAAAACGTGGCCAGCTACTTTTCGACCTTTACTTGGCGCGACCAAGTATGTGTGCAAAGTACACCGCTCCCAGTACCATCCTGAACATCCACTCACTTAGACCGCTTAAAGTAGCCTGTTCTTTAATTCTCTATATCGATCGCCTATGTAACCTTGGAGAAATACCGCCCGTTTTTTTCGGCCGCAACTTCTTACTCTGCTCTGTCCTGATATCTCGGACGCACCTGGATTGTGTTTGCATTCGTCATTGCTTACTTTCCTACCTTTTTCTTTCGATACCTCAGGTACTGGGAAAACAACCTTGGTCTCTCGTCTTTTTCAGCTGCTCAGTAAGCATGTGTCAATCACGGGCTTTATAACTGAAGAAGTTCGCCCCACGCAAACCTGTGGCAGACGGTCATCTCGGATCGGTTTCGATGTGGTCCTGTTATCCGGACTGGAAGAACGCCGGGCTACCTTGGCTCGTTGTGCTGGATATGAGACGACTGCATTGCCGGCGCACGCACCTCGAGTCGGACAGTATGTTGTCCAATTGTCCTCGTTCGAGAGCCTAGCTCTTCCGTGTCTGCAGGCAAGTGTGCAGTTTGAACTTTCGCCTGTACCAGATTTTGACGTCACTGAGCGTCGTGACCTTATAAAACTCTTCGCTTTTGTCAATGGTACAGGTTTGAAAGAGTTGAGCAAACACTCCTCCGGTAACCTATATTAAAATTCAATTCTGACGGGGTTCTTTTTTCGCTCTCATCCATTAGAGTCTGTCACTAATGCATATCTTCATATTGTTAACGAAACTGGTGTGTCTGTCACTACTTCCTGACCGCTGTGTTGAGTATGGTGAGATCGTCGTCACCTCTGACTGTTTAACCACAATGGTGTGTTTGTGGTTTTCACGTTTTCCGGTTGTACCAACTCATCGTTTTCTTGTGAGTAATTGTGTTCGGGTCATCACACACAACCAGTGCTTTAACGGAGGGATCATAAACAGTATTTGTACAGTGTATCTCGAACGCATCTCGTCGCATTTCTTCCTGTACATATTGTTGTGTTTGAGTTTATGTATGTGACAGTTTTACCGGGTACTGTGTGGCAATTTGACATCAGTCAATGTCCAGACGCGCTAACCCGTGTACATCAGTTAGCAGGGCAATCTGGTACTGTGTGCATAAATGCAGTTTTCACATTTTCCGTGAACAGGAGAAACCTTAGACCTTTAGTTGTGTAACGTACTGGAAAGACTCGTTCCAGACTTGCTACCCATGTCGAGTGATCGGTAGCGCCTATCCTTTGTGACCTGTCATGATATTCTGGCCATTTTGGAACTTTTCGGTGTGGATGAGCGTTTTGCATACCCAAACAACAGGGCCGTGTTTCTCTACCCAATTTCATAGTGGTCGCCTCGTCCCGTTCATGTAAGCTGTCCAACACCCACACAGAAAAGCATTGATGATGTGTGATCTGGCGTTCAGTAACAGCGGTATTTTTTGGAATTGAGACAGGTTATTATTATTTTTATTATCGCCAGGGAAATCTGAGGGCACACTAGTATTCATTTCGACGCCATAACACGGAATAAAAAAATTCCTTTAATAGTTCCGGTTCGATTAGGTCTGTAGGTCAAAATGTGACCTACATCTACTCTTTTTTCTTCGTCCTAACATGTTCGGTTTAGGTCACAATAGATAGTCTTTTTCAGTCATCTTTTGGTTTGATTTAGGAATGTTCAGCAGATTCAGGCCTGTTATTCGTTAATGTCAGAACGCTCTCACCTCCGTGGTTGACGTGGCGTAGTTTCCGGACGTTTGTAACTTATAAACGACCCCAGCGGGGTTTCATTATTAATGTACAGCACAATTGCTGGTAACGATACGAGCTACCATCTGTATAATCGCCTGTCCGAATCTTCCATACTTGGAATACTTCTACCCTCTAATTTTCTTAGAGTGGCATTGTCCATTTCCCGAAACTCCTCGTACCTCGGTGGCAAATTGCCTAAAGCCGAAGATGCGGTTGTTGAATCTAACCCTGGTTGCAGCGACTTCCCTATCACCGTTTTGGCGGCCTGACAATGATCAACCTACATGACCCCGTGTGCCACAAAGTAGCAAGCACTTTAACCTGGAAACTGACCATTTTAACTAGGATTGCATCCCAGTAATAGTGAGGGTTCCTTAGAATTTCAATCTATAGCAATAAGTGTTTTATTTGAAAACAGCCCTAATAAATGATCACCGTTTATATTCACGCATATTTTTAACGCATTCCTCGTTCACCTGACCTTATCCTAAAATCACCTAATCCTGTCATTCGCGTCCGTGGCATGCTTTTTTACTGGGACGCGTGCACCACCCGAGTTTTACCATTAATCTACTTCCATCTATCTTATCAGACGACTTTGAATTCACTGTCCGATCGAAATGCAAGCGGAGCGTCCGTTTGCATCATTGACGAAATCGGAAAGATGGAGCTCTGTTCGCCTTCATTCTGTGTTGAAATTGAAAAACTTATCAGTTTGATTTCAACGACATCCGAACAGTCCAGACAAGTTGTCCTTGTGGCGACGGTTCCATCGGCCCGAAGACCTGATGGCCGACGAGGCATTCCATTAGTTGATGACCTGTGCTCGCGACCAGATGTGTGTCTCTTCGAGGTGAGTGCCCATTGAGTTGTTTCGTTTGTGGGTTTAAAGAGTAGTGGTTCCGCAAATAACATCAATTCCTATAGGTGTTCACAAATTATCCATCGCCGGTCGAACCCTTCCGTTGACCGATAGCTAGTTACTTTGAATACAGTACACATTGTTAGGAAACCCGTCGATCGATGATACGAGACATGGTACCGTATCGTCTTCCTGATCATTACTACTCGGAGTTTATTGGTCGTCGCAACTTCATTGCTACGCTAAATGTACGCTTTGTTCTTATTCTCTTAAAATAGAGCGTGCTTAGCAGTGAAATCCAATTCGTGTTAGCAAATTCCCAATTCATCACTACTACCATTTCCTGCATCTGGACATCTGATTGGTCGTCCAATCAGACTTCTCTTCAGCGAAAGTGGTGGTCATTTACTTAACTTGGCTTCTGGTTACCGAAGTCTCGTGAGCTTTGTATTGTTGAGATTGACTACATACATTTGTCCGAATCGTATTGTTATTATTGGTGGAATTAGTGGCAGTGGTAGGTCCACGCTTGTTTGTGAACAGACTGAATTCCTTTTCGAAACCACGTAAGGAACAGTTGATATAAGTGTGTAGACGAGAGAGAAAACATGGAGTGTGCGCAAATAAATCAACAACTTTTTGCCAGTTATCAACACCATTCACGCGATTCTAATCACTTTTATTATGGATTTTGTAACTTTCTATGACGAAGTTCGAATAATAACAGCTGAGGGTGGTCATCGTACTATATATAACCATACTCTGGCCGCCGACTACGGCTTGTAACCACATCTTTCGATGTGGCTAACCTATGACACTCATCATCCTTCTGACCCAAGCCGGATAGGACCAATGAAGGCCCAACCTGACCCCTGTTTCTTCATACTTCTAAACCAAATTGTGATCTGCCTGCCGTGCTGTATTTTTAATACAGCTAGACTATAAGTATGCATACGCGTGCATATGTGGTCCATCAATGACGTGGTTTTCGGCTCTACAATGACTTGGTCGCGGGCGACGAAAGCGTTGATCTTCCAGTTGAGCAAGGCTGGTAGGTGCCGTATGCCAGGTTAGGGAGTTCGCGACCATCCGCATCGCAAGTTGTAAACTGTCTGATATGGCATGTATCACAGTCAGTGGACGGGTATTTATGCTCAAATTTGTTGATCCCTTTGTCTCATGAAGACCAATTGTTTATGTTCTTTCTCTTCGTTTTCTTTGCTATGCATTTATGCCAGTTCATTAATTTGCAATTTCCTGAACCATTGTCAGGACCAACGGCACCCCTAGCCATTTCATCCATGGGTACGGCTCGTAGCTGAAAATATGATTGATTGATTGGTTACAAAAAAACAGTCAACACAGATTGTTATTTCATCCCATTTATAGGCTACTCCTACAAACCCTCGATGTGTCACTAATTTTCACTCTGTCACATTTAAGGCTAATCCAATTGAACACTCCTATGGATATTGTCTTGGCGGAAAGGTTTGCAAGCTGGATACCGCTTTAACGAGATCCGTAAACTGTTCATGGGAAAACCGCCTTAATTGTTAAACTTGGAAACGTTTTCGTCCCTGTCTAGGGCAGTAAATCTAGATAATCTGACCATGCTAAATCAGGATTTTTTTAACACGATGTCCCTCTCTGTTATGCGTCTGGTACTTCACCTCTTCGTTCCTTTTAGGTTACCTTCTCCAACCGCAATGATGTTCTACAAAAAGTCTATCGGACCGTAATGGATAGATTACTTCTCTGATCAACCATTGGCCACTGTGTGCATAATATCCTTTAGATTATCATATTTTGTAAAACATGTTTGTTGAGTATTCCTTGTTTTTAAAGTTTTACTCATCGCCCTTTCGTGATTAAATTCAACAGTTGGAAACCGGTGAATTTATTTACTGTTGTCTTTGGAAAGGTTGTTTTATACACTAAATGATATTGACTTCTAGTTTTTCTACTCTGTCCGTGTGGTTTCATCGTACGTCCTGACACAGCCGTTGGTCACCACCGTCGTTTATTCTTTTACACTATTCCTCGTTCACAGTGGACACCAACCAGGGATAAAGGAATTAGTTTGAAAACCATTGTTCCTGCATGCACCATTGTGCATTGGGTCGATTGGTTATGATCGCTTAGTTTCGGATTGGAGTGTCTTGAATCCACATGCTCGGTCAATAACGTACCTAGCGATTGTGGAAAAGAGTTATTTGTACCTCAATAGACATCTCTTTAGAGAACATAAATCTCTCGGTTCTGCATATGTAACTTTTACCGTAGTGCATATAAATCGGTAGGCACAATGTGCGGTGGCTCATTCAGGCTTATCTCTTTCGATTGAAGACCATGATAGTTTCACGGTCCAAACTAGTACACAGAGCTCAGCTGAACTGTTCTTCAGTACGGTAGCAAATAGACAGAGTTAGTTGTGTCACTAGAGTAAAAGACTACACAGGTCACCTTCAACTTTTCTTACAATTTTGTGTAATTGATGAGGTAATATAAGCCGTGTGGATCGTAGTCACCGCAACTCGACGGGTTCCAGAAGAGATACAAGACTGGAACGCCGTTTAGGCTTACCCTGGCAATGACAAATTCCCCGTATCCTAAATTGGCACACTGATCAGTCGTAATCATGACTCCACTAAAACAATATTCAGGCACATACTTTTGAATTGATGGGTTATTTAGACGACATCAATTTTGTCAGCGCATTTGTGTGGCCCTTGGTCTTCCATTCACTGTTCACGAATGTCCCACGGCGCGAAACACCTGATCATATTTGTGAGCTCGCTGGAACAAATCCCATTACTTTAGCTGTCTTGGCTGACATTCCGAGAGAAACCTCGTTGTTGTCCACTGAACAACATCATGCTTCGTGTTCACGATCGATCCTACCACCAAATAATGAAGTAGCCATGGGAATTCTGCTAAGGCGAATCCTGGCTGACTTCTTCATGTTGAGAATTGAACAACAGTTAACCGCCGAACCAACCAGTTTGTCATTCTACGAACTCTATGCAGATGACATTAGTATTCGACCGATGTGAACGGATGGTAGCTTAGTGCAAAGTCCAAATAGTTATCAATCCAAGGTGCCGCTTCTAGACGTAACTGTAAACTGTTGGAAAGATGACTGCTAAAAATGTCTTAGAAATCCACTTGATCCGGTCAATACCTGAACTTTGGTGGGTGCATGCTAGTCCAACACAAATCCACGAGCAGGACTAACCTCTACACATAACAGTCTAACAAAAAAACTGGATTAATTGTTATCTTCCCACTTACCCCCCTCCCAAAAAAAAGGTTTTGCAGAACGGCGTAGCAGACCGAAACAGGCATCCAAAGAGGTGGTCACTGTGAAGAAAAAGATGGTCGCCTTCGAATGATGTTTGCAATCTGGATCAGACAACGTAGTTCAAGCAGATCAGTCAGCGAGTTTATTAAACTCTGATAAACGAACATTCAGTACAACTGAGCTTCGCGTATACTCTCTGATCCGGCAATCCCGACCACCTTCAATCAGAAGAGGTCAGTCTGTCGATGCGATGACACGCTGTATTCACCGACTTATGTAACTGCGGAGAGAGTTTCATAGGCAGAACGGGAGATGCTTAGTTACCAGAGTAAAGGAACTTCTGCCTAAATGAGTGCAGAATTCCGCGTTATTGGAGAACTTCAATGTCATACAGGTCGTAGCTTCTAGACACGTTTTGATCACTGATCATATTAGTAATCCGGCTTATGCATTCAGAACCTGACTGCGTCATTATAATCCGAGATTATTACGGTTTGTTGAAGCGGTCTCATTCAATCGACACAAGCCGACTATGTGGGTTTAGACACAGTTTGCAAGTACGACTACCCTGGACTCAGTGATTTCCTAACTGATTGAGTGGTCGTCTACCTCCCCTTAAGTGTTAGCTTTTTTAAATACGGGAGTTGTCAACTCCTAAGATGTGCCCGGCACACTGTTTGCCGTTTGAAATCTCATGGCTCTTTCTCTCTCAATTAATTTGAGTGGTTGGGTTTGTGTAAGGCTGACAGGCTGCCCCCTCTCTGACAGTGCAGTCTGGGCGTGGGAAGGTATGCAGATGGTCCCACAACTGTGTACCTGAAGACAGAAAGTGGAACCATGACCACTGAGTTTCCAAGTGCGTAAACCCGCCTCAATCGTGTCCGGTCAGCGAACGATGCCCGTGGGCAACTGAGATGTGTGCTCACTCTGGGTAACTTAACTTCCGCGTTTCAGTTAGCATAAACGTCAACCGATATCAGGTGGTCGTTAATGTCTATCTCAATCACGGACGGCCAGCAGGGTTCCACAATCAACCGTGCACCATTGAGTACAATTAGACAAGACAAAAGATCGTACCATTCCCCTGAAGTGACCATGTTATTTACCAACCAATGAAGAATGAAAAGCTGTAGATGTGAACGATAACGATTAGCAAACTAGTGGGAGGTTAATCAGAACCAACTGTTTTTCTTCTTATAGATAGACTGTGTGTCGCTTTTACCTTCTCCTGTACTGTGTGTGGATTGTGCCGAGACGTTATCAAGCCGTTTAGGAATCAATTTAGGCCAAAATTGGCGTTTCTCAGTCACATCGTTCTAGTTTGAGTTACTATGTTCCCTCTGATAAGTGTAACTTGGCTCGTTCTCGCGAGTGAAATGGACAACTCATTCGGACAGATTGCTCGAATTGAGCCGCTTTACTCTTCAGTCATTTCTGAGTACTTTTCGCATAACTGATCGGAATGCTTTCCACATAAGACTGCGACGGTTCGACGTGCCTAGATGACAGATTCTTTTAAATTCTGTAAACTTGTTAGTTGAAAAAATATGGTCTGGTCCTGATTCCTTAATGGAACCCATGACACTAAAATTTCCGAGTTCAAGAGGTGGTCTACTTTAAGTTGAAGACAACGGCATTGAATTTAAGAACACGGGGTAATTCGGATTATAGATGCGGGCTAAGTGTACTTGATTGTTGCGAGTGATATCTTCGAGAGGGTAGAAATTAGTTTACTCCGTTCACGTTATCCTAGAAAGATTAGTCTTGGGTAAAAAAGCAACCACTGGGCAAATATAAACAAAATTCATATTTCTCAACACTATCCCGTGACGAATATCAAAGGAACATAATCCCGTTCTCCACCATTTTTAAAGCTGATGTTCAACGGACTGAGTTTCTACGTCAGTTACGAGTTAAAGTTTGTGGGTTAATCTCTCAGGCGCTTGATAGCCCATTCCGAGCCCGGGGTCGCCGCTGGTCTTTTTTTTTAATGCTTGAACCTAACGCATACCCAGTGGCCGGACGGGGGTGGTTCTCATATAAACATGTTTTATTTTCTCAAGCTGACTTATTCGCAATTTGCTGCTGAAGGCGACAGGATAAACCACTAAGTACTTTGTTAATCAGGGCAGCTTATCAGGGCCACCATTTATGACAGTCAGGAGTGTGGAACGATTTTGACGTACTTTTTCCATTTTTGTGAAGTAACGAGTTCACTGCTGCAAATTCTGTACAAACATCTGCGACCAGAAATTACCTCAGTGTCAACGGCTTGAATGGTTAACCAAAGCCAAAACTAGTGGTGTGGATATTTGACAGCCTCAGAGTTGTGTATTGGTGCATGTAGTCTGAACCTTTCTCAACCCATTCCCCGACAAACATTCACTGATGATGAACGTATATTATCCTCAACTTGTCTGTCTTGCTACTGCATGTGTATATTTTCTTCCGTAATTCAGAGTCGCATGTACCTTTGTGGCAAGAATGTAGTGTGTATTTAGCCTGAAAACCAATTTTGTTTCATAGTTGTGTACTGTCAAAATTTGGTTTGTTGTTTGATATGATCGAGGCTTTTGTGTACCTTTAGTTTGTTCATAAATACACAATAGATCGATGGAGATGCCGAACTAGTCGCAAATTTATCGAAACAAGAATTGGTTGCTCTTCCAAACCACCACTTACTTGGCCTCCATTTCCTGTGCGTATCACTCAGACCCAAACGAGTTTCCTGATCACTTTTGCTTTCGTTATGGTCAGTAGAAGATGACGCCCTGAACGTACAGTTGTCACGATTGATTCCGCATGTGGCTGTGGTGTAATTGCTGACATTTCCAGACCCATGTTTACTCATTGTTAGCTTGTTAGAATTGTCCTGTATAGTCGCTCATTTCTTCCACGAAGTGTTTGAAATGAAGGTATCAGCTCCAAACGCACATTTGCGCGCCACCTTCAGATGACCGATGACCACGAATGAAGCATGACAATCTTCGTACGTTTATTAAAATTGACCATGATTACACGAGTTGGCACAAGCCTTTTTGGGGGTGAACTTAGCTCACGTTTCCTCAAATTCTATCTTACGTGTTGTACTATTTGACTGACGCGCGTTCGCTCGTGGTAAGCACACAACTGATAATTACCAGGCTGCGTGGATTTGATGTCAAGTGAATGACTTCACATCTGAACATGATGATCCGTCATTGGCTCATGATACATTTGTATTTCTGGATTGGTTCTATCTTTATTGTCATCTAATTCTAAAGGTGTTCGTGAGTCTGGGTAGTAAGCTCAGATTCAGACTCACGGGATGCATCAACTTGTCATAATACACATCCAAAAATTGTTTTGCGGTATCGAGAACGTCGTAATATATTTCAAATGACAGTGAAGGTTTTGTGCCAATCTTTGAACTACTTAGTACGGCCTGGTTCGAACTGAATACTTGTTTTAAAGAAGAAACGCTTGTATTATACTTCTGTCTACTAAAGACGGTTAGCCAAGGAAGGAAGAAATCTGCTAAATAAAGTATTTGAAACTAAATTAATACACAGACACGTGCCGATGTACACGTTTGACTTGTGTGGTTTCTCAACCGACTATCGAAAGTGATAGAATGCGCATCAGTCATCAAGTGTTCTCTCAGTACTCACCACAACACGTCTAGAGGGGTTTGCATGTGTTCGTTACTGTGAACCTTGGATTACACACGTTCAGACTAATTACCGCTCTGCCACGTGAGTCTTGATATCTCAACGTGGCCCGACGTTTGTAACCTGTTTCCTCATACTTCATTGGATAACGTGTTTATTCATTCACTGCCCCAAACGTTCCGCGAGTCCGACTTTGTCGACGTCTCTCGCGCCGATGTCATTTACACTGTTCATTGCCACCTCAAAACATACGGGAAAGATCCTCCCAATTCGACGTGCAAACCCGAGGAGGGCATCTATGGATAAGATTTTTACGGGTGTTGCTAACATGACAAAGACCCAAACCCCAACATTCCTCTGATAACGGGATTGAAGAAATCTTGTTATTTGACGCGTGTACTCAAGCTATCGTACTGTAAAGTACTATTACGATTATCACACTCCAAGCTGCTACTCGCACTCAGTCACTATAGCTGTCTTGTTGATAGGCTCCACTCGAAATGCATGCTTGCATCCGATTGCTGTCTGATATTTCCAGTCTTCTAGATGCATGAGATTAACTCTAACTTCATTTCTCTCCCCCCCCCCGCCAGTGGGCGGTATGGTTGGCGGCACCCGTTTCGGATTAGCCTGTCACAATGATATCTACGCATAAGCATCACCGCAAGTGGCTTGCGTTGCACTACTTGTGGTTTCACTCACACATCCAGTGTGAATGCGAAGGAATAAGGCCAGGATGCATGTGAGTGAGACCTTTGTGTCCAGCCAGCTAATGTTGGTATCTGCTTTTTGTCTAGCTACTTCCCTTTCACCAATCTGGCACAGTCGAATTTGCAAGGACCGAAGTCCTAGTCAGCATAGCCTGCCGGATCAAAACAGCACACAACCCTGACCATCAAGTCAAGGTAGCAGAAAAGGTCAGGAGTGTGCGGTATACAGCATCATTGATTAGCATGGTCTTATGACAAGCTGTTTGAAACCACTATTCAAAGTTAGCATACATTTTAAAACCATGTTGGGATTGCTCGCTAAAAGACAAGCAAACTCGAATTTTTTCAAGGACGACTTTGTTAACCATTCACTGGGACCGTTCAAGTTATTTACCAACACAATGACCTCATTATCTTGTCAATTAAGCCACTCACTGCATTCTACACTAGGCGGCATCCGCTTGACCACTATTCACCGGTTAAATTATCTCTCCCAAACGAGCGTGAGTACTGATGAAGATCAGATCTAAGTTCCGCCTTTGCCGACTGTACCACTGGCATTCTAGAGATTACTTTTAAATCTCTTATCACATCCGAATTCGTTATAATGTCATGTTACTTGTGAGCATGGATCTCAAACTAGTAATCACCTGAATTTGTCGCTTCCACTACTCAACACTTTCACCAAAGCTCTCACGATAACTCACACATCACTCCCAACGGGAGTTCGATTTCTAATTATTGCAACCGTTTCCGCCGCCCATGTTTAGGAATTCAGTCGATGTCCATCCCACATCACGTGACTAGAAACTTATGTCCATATCATAAACCAGCACAATTTTGAACATCCTGATAGTGGCATGTTTTATTTAAGAAAGGAACTTCCTTCAATTGTCAAGTTTTATTTTAATGAGAAAGGAAAAGAAAACAGAGAGTGACGAGGCGAAGTAACCCAGTCCAGCTGTGTATTCTAACCAAGCTAGTGATCGAGTCGGATTCGGTACGTCACACACGGAATTTTCGGAGCAGTGACGCTATACCGCTAACTGCAATCACAAACAAGGATGGTTTGAACACGTTTTCCTTCTTAGCGAAGGTCAGTCGATTTGGTGGCTAGTCTAAATAAGTGGGGGCCCTCAGAAGTCCATGAATAACTTTTGAAAATTGACATATGAACTGGGACATAACTTGGGATAGACTGGAACCGAGATGCAAAAATATCAAAATGCGTGCACACATACACACAATAAAATACGTTAGGGCTAAAATGTACAGCCAAGTGAACCAAATGCTTCCTAGACTAAATATCACAAAAGAGATAATCGGTGAGAACGTCAGAACGGAAATGTCCGATCAACCTGAGTTAGTGGAAAGGCAGTATTTGGCGAAAGAGAGAAGAACGGTTTAATCGATTTTTGTTCAGTACAGTGGAAGACCCATGCACGCACAGTGTCATAGGCACGTTTGGGAAGGGATAAGGTGTGAACGCATGCACATGGATAACGAAATGAAACAAGAAATATTAGTTGCCTATATAAACTGTTTTGGTTGAATGAAGCGGAAACCGCATAAAGGAATATCAAATATGACAAGGAACACAAAAGCGGGATAACAGTCGCGATTTCCTATTTTGTGAGTGTGTTCAATACATTGTGGAAATCTGAATACAGTTTTGCTGGATCGCTCACATGTAGAAATCATGGTATGTGTGGGAACAAACAGGTCTACGAAGTATTCTAGCGGATTATCTTGTGTATTAATCCAAAGGACTAACCGAATTCCAGTTGGTAGGTTGATCAACTGATGCGTAGTGGGTGTATAAAACTAATAGCTAAGTCACAAAAGTTTCCCTAGGATTAAACTTCATATATACATAAGCGTGTCCAAGCCCAGAGTATCACGTCAGTTCTTGCTTACCTCAGAACCCGACAGTTTAAAAATCTCATTTCCCAAAAATAGTTCTTGAAAGTACCAAGGTAGTTCATCAATCTGTGACCTGGAAGCTTCTTGCAAAAACAACTCTTGGGTGCACATGGTGATTGAACGCAACTCTGTCAAGGCCATAATTATTCGAGGCCAACATTGACTAGAGGAGATACATCTGGGTGGTTGAGTCCGCATTCGATTCACATGGCGATTGAATGTCTCCAGTAGGGTGTTTTGTGTATCCTCAATCGTTTGGATGTCTGTCAGGTCACTCCGATCTGAAAACGAAGAATAGTGAGATTACGGATAAAATAATGTCACTGGTGGATAAAGGCCAATATTCCACTATGTGAATACTATACCACCCGATAGACCAAATATCGTCATACTCTTTAAATTAACTTATATGGGGTTAAGCAAACTACGGGTATCTTAACGATAACAGCACATGCTACCGATCGGCTAAGGATCCCAACCTAGACCATTTCGGTTATTCTGGCTGTCTATGCTTGGGTAGCCGGACCGTGTTTGATAGCTATTTAACCAAAAGTTTGCCATCGCAGCAAACACTTTGTGTCGTAAAAGCTGAGATTTAGTCTTGAATTATAGAGTGTACTTTGGTCAATCATCTGTTTTCACAAAACAACCGCACTGTGAACGTCATGAAAGCAAACAGTGCCCTGGAATTCGAAGTAACTTGACTGATACTTCCTGTTCTATCACAGTTACTACATCTCCTAGTCTGAGAGCCCATGTTTTTTTAAAGCACAACTACTAAAAAACATACTGTAAATGAGGACTGCTACAACACAAGATGAACTGTGAGATTGTAAAATACCATTCACACATAGCATGAATTAACAGCCTCTTTCAATTCTTTTTCATTTCGCATTACCTGCTGGTTGTTCCGTGTCATAATACTAGCTATAACTGGACGTGAGTCAATAATTATTCTGATAGAGTGAACAACCAGGTAAAGCAGAGGTCCGGGAAACGAGTTTTGTAATCGCCTTTCCACACCATAATTTCAACTGATAGCAGACCATGGCATACTCAGTGTTCTTAATTATGTTGATCATCTCCAAAATCTTGAGAATCTGATTGTGTAACCGTGAACGTACGTCGAGAAGTGCAGATGGACACAGAAGCTCCTTGACCCAAAAATAACTCAACCCCCGAACCGAAAGTGATACAACTTAATTATTAATAGAGACGTAGCCTGATACACCTATATCGACCAACTTTATAAATCACTTTGATAACCATTTTTACGCATACTGTGTTATGATTGATTTGCTATTCAGGTACCGAAAACAAGTCACACCGCCTACCTCCTTGTCCTCCCTGTTAGGCTATTAAAAAGTGAGGTGTACTCATTCAGTTGGGGTATCGAATAGGTATTTCTTTTACGCAATTCATACCAATGTATATATTTTTGACAATGTTAGGATATCCAGGCCCCGTCCACGTAGAAAGTAGGCCATAAAAACGTTGGTGCCACGTGAATTGCAATGTCTTGCTCATTAATAACGTTACTATCTAAATGTTGCAAGTAGTATATGACTGCGCACAAATTATCCATTCAATATTAAAAGCAGTGCCAGGCCGATAGATGCCGCGACTTCATACTCACGGACAGACCCTGCTTGTGGGGGTATTGTTTGATGTTAAAAGAGCAATTACTGTCTCCTGCCCAAAGAGCTGGGAAACTTGATCATTGCTTAGAATCGAATGCTAGTGGGAGCCTAAATATTGCAATTCATGTTCATTGTGAAGTCAATGGCGCGAACGTCAACACGTAATGAGAATGTGCACCACTGATAACCTCTTGCGAGAATGAAACTCGAATCTATTCCTTCCTCTTGAGAGATGTTGACTGAACTGTCCATCTAAGTGTGGAAGCTGTGACCAAATATGAGCGGCATTCAATTCATACTAGTCGGGGTTGGTTGGTACTCTAGCCGGCTTGGAAACGAGAGTTCTGAAGAGTTGGCAGCATCTTATCTTCGTGATATTCCTGTAAAGCCTCGTACATGCAGACATAGTCGGAATAGCCACATGACCAAAGCTAAGAGGCGTATGTAAACAGACGGAAATTAGTCTGTCCTGAAACAACCCACGGTAACAGTGAGGTGAATCACGATCAGGCATGAATTGTCTGTCACCGATGTTCCGTGATAAACTTTCGTCTGAACTAAAATTGATGCTGAGAGTACAGTTACACGATTTTTTTTGTCTCTAAGCCACAGTGACCCTCATGTCCTCATGTGCACATGTGCACGCAGACAGAACCGTATGGCAAGACGTTAGTGATTAATAGAAGCACAGAGAAAAATTCTCGTGGTGATTCTATCCACAGTAGTGTGAACGAAAGTGAAAACGTTAAACGGAACTAACCTCAAACAGTATCTGGAGACTATAACTAAATTTCGAGGATAAAATGCGAACAACACATATGATCTCATCCGGATTGAATTTTTCGACCAGCTCATTCCGGAACCCCCAAAGCCGAGCTAAAGTGGTTAATCAGACCTCGCCAGCAGTGCATGTTTGTTCCAGCGAGATCGGAATTCCCGTCTACTTTCTTGTGGGGCCCCATGTTAACCACTGATCTAACAATACAACCACATTCACCTATGAGCGATGCTCAGGTTGTCGCGGGAGGATCGCTTCATGTTATGTACACCTCAACCCATGATAGCTATTTGATTTCTTGGTTTATTTTCGATGTCAGGTCATACGCAAACGGGTTGGACAGGTTGTTAAGTTCACCAAAGCAGCTGTGCCCTTAATCCTGTCAGTTGTCTACGAACCACGAAATCACGGCCGCTGAAATAGCTGCAGTGATAAGTGTGATTTCGTGACACAATACTGTGTGCATGAGTTTGGTCCAGATCGTCATCGAGATGCATCAAAAGCAAACAAGAGGATCCAATTTGTGCTTGATTTAAGTGCATTGGGAGGTCCACTCTGAAAACAACACCCGACGAACGATTTTCTCGCTCATTTTTATATTCATCAGAACGAAACTGGGCAGTGTAGTCTGCTTGGATCAAGCCCACAGGGATCCCACCTTCAAGCGTGAGCTAAACTACACGGTCCTATCTCACACTTGCTATACTTACGCAGATATGTTGTGGCTGAGCAACCAAGCGCTCAGAGTGAGTAATATTATTTCATATTGCTATCAACATCACGACAAATCTCGTCCACCTGACCCTTGATGTATACCGGTCATTCGCACAGTCAACATTTCTCTCTCCTCTCCTGCACGCAACATCCATTCGTTCATCCGGTGCAAAACAATTCCATGGAATTCTATATGTTGACCGACAAACACTAAAACGAATGGCAACTGAATAGACTATGGAAGGCAGATTGAGAGTAATGTTCCCCCTTCAAGAAGTTGAATAAACAACGTGAACAAGTCCATAATATAAGGCGACAGTGACTAACTTTACGGTATACTTCTTGGCAAACTTGTCTTCGTCAAATACATCGTCGATTGCGGAAGCTAAACTGTCCATTCCAAATATGGAAATATTGATTTATTCGAAGTCAAGAGGAGGAAAGAGAATAATATTTGAGATTAATTGAAAGTGGCGAGTGAACAGTCCACCGATATCCATCCAGGACCATTTAAACGATGTTTACTTAGCTATTCATAGCAACATCAACGAGTTTTATTCAACCCAGGTAGCTGGCTATTCAGTTGGTGTTTTTTCTATATAAAAAATACAACAAAACTGGTCGAAAGCCGCTCAATTTATGTGAAAAAAGTTTATCAGATCTTCATGGATTAGAAGTCATAAACCACCTTGTTCAGTTGTCATACGACTGAGGTTCGGAGGGACAATTTCCGGGCGAGGAGCTGAGGTCTCTTCTCAAATGTTCCTTATAGAAGGGTTACTGTGTCGAGTCTCATTCTGGCCCTTACTGCCTGGTTAGTCCCATGAGAGTCGCTTTCAGTCATGGTGGACTGTTGACTTAAGTGTTCACCGGAAGACGTTCAGTTTTAGTGACAGACTAACAGTTCTACCTAAATTAACCTATCAGATATGTCGTCCAAATACTAGCGTTCTCATGAACTGAAAGCTGCAATACAATGCTATCTTGACGTCATCGTTGTTTACTGAACGAAGTGCCGGGGTAGACAACGTAATGCTAAGCTTATGGCACCCATACTTCCTATGAAGGAGTTCTGTAGGGTGTTGCCCGACTTCTAAACTTATCAAGGTGCATCCCAAGTAGTGGGGTAAAGACGGAAATATTTTAACTAACATTTCTAGGGCTAAACTTGAACTGAGGTATCTTCAACGTCAAAAGTATCTCACTCAAAATGAACGGTAGCACCCATAGGACTACACTTAGACCAGTCTGAATTCACAATTGCCAAGCCTGATCCCTAAAGATGGAAGATGTCAAGTTTATTAAGATTTTTTGGAACCGATGCTTTCGTCCACTTAATGGTTGACAACAGCGCATAGGCAACGATGCAGTTAAAAGATGGGTTTCTGATTGTGCGGATAATAGTTCTCAAAGCATCTAAGTCAGTAAAATGCAAAGATTCCGATTACTAGGCCTCACATCATGAGGTCAGTTCACTGCTTATCTTTCTGTGCAATCTTTGTAGAGCCCCATCGTATTGATATAGGATAAGATGTGGTCAGTCGATGTCTTCACAGAGGGAAATAAAACCAGACAGTAGTTTGCAAATAATAAGTCCAGTTTATCTGCCTCGTTGAAGGCTTCTTGACCAACGGAAAATCTGACTCTAGGCATTACTGGGATGACCAGTAAATCGGGTTCAGTAGAATGAATACCGTTATCATCTGACGAAGTATTCTGTGAAATAAAGACAGTCAATAATGAGGAATGGTGAAGGTCGCAAGGAAGTTGTCTTGCAAATGTAGTTTTAATGCGACTTGCAAATAGGCTGCATGTTTTCGAAGTGTGAGCGCCTCAGTATTGATTGTTTGGGTATCACCCATGGTTCACCCTTCTCCTTGTGTTTTCGTGGATAGTTGAGCATCATTGTATACCATTGATACACTGCTATTGACGATGATAATGAATCTTCCACTATCTGGAATATTTTAAATGGCATTCCGTTTGATTTCCATTGTCCCAACAACAACACTTTAAGGTACGTGCAACCGTGTTGAAATTTGCCCCACCACAAGGTCCAGCCGGTATCAGTGCATCCTTGTTTTCCCATATTTTCGCCACTCCCCAAACCTATTAGTTCCTCATCTACGGTTTCTGATTTCGGTGATAGGCACTGGAAAATTTTATTTAAAAATCTAGGATGATTAAATAGGATCGGGACAACACAAAAAGTATATCAAATACCTACCCGGTGACATTAACAAAATGGCAGCCATCAGTGCCACTTCAGTTTGATCGACTCCAAGACGAGCCAGTTTGAGTGCGACAGACCGAATCACTTGTGCACATTTCTCATCCGATGTGCCCAGCTTTGGATAGTGCACGTTCACTATCATGGGTGCTAGAAGCATGGGTGTTGTGCCCGAGTGAGACATGTGTTCAGGACCCAATGCACTTCCGCAGCCGTTAGTCACGTAACGACCGGTAGAGTGCTCTGTTAGACCTTGGGAGCGAGCAGTCAGACTGATAGAGTAGGCCGCACGCAGAGTAATCAAGTCCAAACAGCAATCACGAAGTAATCGAACTTGGTCATCGGCTCCAAGCTTCATAGCGGGTCCGAATAAAAGAATGACGTTACTTACACAACATTAGACATCTTGACTGAACATGAATGTAGACTAATCAAAAGATTTGGGCTGTGCTTGATTTCCAAGAACCGGGTTTAAAAATTCATTTCTACGGTAGACTCTAAAGATATTCGTCCATAGGGATCTCCAAACTACTTCTAATCACGTACTGCCTCGGTCGTAAGGATGCAGAATATTCGACTCTGAATTACATGCTCAAATACGGGTTTTTCTCAGCTGTTCCTATGTGCCATTGATAACCTTTCTGCATCCGGTCCCCATAACCTACAGTGCGACTTGAAATTGGCCTACGTTTCCGATACTAATCTGTTGTGGGGAAGAGCTTTAGTCCAGTCGGCCCGAAATCCCGGTCATTGTGGCGACGGCGTAGGTTTAGGGCGCGTATACGGACCATAAAGTTAAACCCCGAGTGCACGCAGATTGCAGAAACAGGCAATTCTCTGGCCAAACAGGAACAGAGATGAAGTTTACTGCCATCTAGTCTGGAAAGTAACACGTACAATGAAAGTATTTATTCGGAGGTTGAAGCAGCTAAGGTGGCCAGTGGTTAATTTCACGCACTTGAATAACATTATTTACATTATCAATACCCAGTAAATCAGCTATTGTCTACATACAGACGTGTTTTCGTGTGATTTCGCGAGTCGTCTCTGAGCTTCCAAGTGTCAGGCCGACTGCGTCCTGTCAAGGTCATATGATTTGTAATCCACAGCTATACCACTAGAATTGCTGGAGATGTGGTACTCACTCTGGATTATGTATATCATACATTGAAACAGTAGGTCTCTATCGTTTGCTGAGTTTATACCATACTCAGCTCCTCACTGCCATAGTTGGACTTTGATTACAATTTACACATTAATAGGTCAGATTTTTCGGTTACCACGTCAGGTGACCATGAAGAGTGCATTACAACATGGCTCGTTCCTATGTAACTTAGGCTAACGAGCACGAATTGGTTGAGAAATCCCGTTTTGGGCAGTCAATCTTCTGGATAATTTCACGAATTGCATAGCAGAGTTGAATGGGCAGCTGAGCCAACATGTGGAATGTCTAAGATTCACCGTGACTTCGCAGCTCAACTACTTGAGCGCGCATTGCGTTGGGGTTTCCTATTTCTCTCGATGGTTCGAATCCAGCTGAAGCCTAAACTTTACACTAGTCTTTTCTAAACTCAGCAGTAAGATGATGACCAAGACCACCACATCGCATGTGAATGACTGTTGTTCATACTACGGAGTTTGTGTGCAGTATGTGACAATTTCCATAGTAAACTAATCTTTGATGTTAGTGGCCTGCCGAACACAAAACCAGCTTGCCCATTATCCGTCTTCTATTGCCAGAAGTAACTGTTTTCAAGGTTTTTTTAATCAAACATTCTTGTTGAATGAAGCATAAAAGGTCGTGACAAAGGTGACTGCGATGACACTGCATAGCTAATAAGTGAACGTTGCACTCACTACGTATTATCACAATAACGCTTCCTCGTTTCGACAGGTACACAATTACTGAATAACTGGATTCGACTTATTTCGTCTTCCTTTAAGTTTAGAAATCACAATGCGGATTTTGGCGCTCCTTTCCATTTGTCTAGACACCAGTTCCTAAGGGTCATCAATCTGGTCAAGATCGTGATCGGTGGCTGTCAACAGAAAGCACTTCAATTACGCTCGCTGATTTATACTCATCGACAGCGCACATCCTTGTCGGATGAACGAGTCGAGCTTCTTTCCTATGTCTTATGAGGTGACCAATTTGGCCACTAATCCACTGACCTCATATTAGAAAGTCCGGAGTCACCAAAATCAATACTAAATGTTACTGAGGTCACTAGATCATTTACACGTGAAGTTGTTGCCGAGATTCGTGAAACACTCAATGAGCTTCCCTCCGTCTGTTAAATTCCGCTCACATACTTCAGTATCAAGGTTAATGGTGATTCCTAATAACTTTGTCATTGCTCCTGCTTAATTGCCAGATTTAGTGCTGTTCAATCAGGGGACAGTGAATTGTTAGAGTTCGTCTGTAGTGCATATTCTTGCCACGGTCGGGACTAGAGCTCCGGCTACGTTTTCGAGGCAACCGTGTTGACAACCGCGCCACTGAATTCACATCAGGCATGACCGAATCATTCTGTTAACGCTCGGTCACAGCCTCTTGTGAGTAAAGTGACAGCTGCAATGAGTTGCGAGTGATGTTCAATTCACATGAAGGCCAATATTTCCTACTACTCAACAGTAACAATATGAATATAGACGTTAACTCTACTATGCAGCTGAATAAAATCCAATCCCCTGTCAGAAAACTTAGGGGTTCAATGACAGTTCGACTGAAGAAGGTTTTGAGCAAACAAAATGCGTAATGTTGAGACTACAATTTCCAACCCTGGTGATGGCATGGTTAAGGAAATTCACATGGTGTTCCATTGAGCATTTTGATATAACTTTTCCTTAATAGACACAGAAACAGAAGGACTTTGAATATTAATATATTATTGAGCTTCCTGATGATAAGAAAGTTTCACAAGGCATCACAAATTGTGTTTATTGGTCTCAGTTCACCACACGACTGATTTCGTGGTGTGGTCGCCCCTGTGGAATGTGTACGCCATAAACCTCGACTGACCATCCTACTACAAAAGCGGCAGATGTTAACTTTCGAATAAAACCTATTTGTGACTGCAAGTTCATTAATCAAAATCCGTCCGACTCGTGATTTATGAGATTTATAATGACATCTTCGGTTGCGCAGTAGATCAAGTTTTACGGATTTCGTGTGAATGTTCTTCGCATTTCTACAGATCTACAGACTCTGCTGAGTCTAGGATAAACGGTACAAATAAGTCACACATGAGTTAGCCTAGCTGTGACACCCAAAGTCGTGGAATTGAGAACACAAAATATGATCTTGTTGCAAAAGTTTCAGTGACAAAGTTTGTCTTACCACAGAATGTCTCAGCTTTGACCATATTGTAGTAACTGTGAAGAACCTACGCAAGTTATTCTACAGGGACATTCCTAAGATTCTATCTCATCATTCGAATGTTCAGGTGAGGGACGATCCTTTGGAGGAAACGGCGTCAGTTTAAGCTGCTTGTACTAGAACCGTCATCGATCTTAACTGTTCAAGTTAATATTCATGA